>PVIC010021783.1:0-27773 GCA_004025085.1 Thryonomys swinderianus
TGCTCATTAGGCGAATAAAACAGGAAGCAGTTCATGTTTTATGAATAGATGACTTCAGAATGTCAAAGCTATTACTTGTGGAATAACCAAAGCAACAATTACAAAGAGCTAGTCCAAAGGAGGGCCTTTAAGACCTATTAAAAATACATTACAAATGAAACATTTTATGTGGTTGGTCATAATAAAGATACTTATGAGTGTTATGTTGATGGTGACTGAAACTATTGAACATGGGTTTGTTCTCAGGGCAGAGCACAGAGGATGGCCAGTTTCACTGGGATTACTTGAAGGATTTTCAGAAGACTCTTCTGATTTAAAATACCTCTGTACCTCTATTGACACTGTTAGCAGGGCCTGTATCAGCACAGCTTTGCCTCTAAAATGGAAAAACATCCAGAGAGGCCTTTTCTAAACAAGCATTGAGCCAGTCCTTCATTCAAACAAAATTCATATGAGAAATCAAGCTAAAATGGTCTTGATTGTCTGGAGAAAGAAAAACCACAGACACGGAAGTCTCAGGCACTACTTACCTAGCAACATGAGGCTTACTTTTCTTTTCTATAAAACCCAAGATAATTATTCTTCCATCATGGAATTTGTTGTAAGGTAACACATCTAAAACACTTAGAACATGGTTAATTGTTCAGTAAATGCTGCAATTATTAGAGTGCTATTGTTTTGTTTTTGTTTTTATTATAATTTCTAACTTTGAGGTAGATAGGAATGGGAAAATGGGAATGTGATTGCTTTGTTCCTCAGAGGCTATACATACTTATGTTTAGCAGCGTCATATGTGAATATATTTTCTTCTCTTTTTTTTTTTTTTTTTTTTTGATTTTTGAGACAGGGTCTTGCTTTGTAGTTCAGGCTGGCCCTGAGCTCACTATGGCGCCCAGGCAAGCCTGGAACTCAGCAATCCTCCTGTCTCTGCCTCCCAAGTGCTGGGATTACAGGCGTGAGCCACCACGTCCGGCATTGTGGTATGTGGTGTTGATTGTTGGTGGGCGTGTCTCCACGCCCAGCATTATATGTGGTTACCGGGGATCGAACTCAGGTCCTTGCGCTTGAGAGGCCGGCACCGGAACCACTGAGCTAACCCTCCGGCCCCTATATTTTCTTCTCTTAACATACACCCTGTGTTGAAATGAAAAAGAAGCACTCCATGAATGAGGTGGGTAAAAGATTCAGAAGTGGAGATTGTGATAGAGAAATTTAAGGCATACTAAGGCTGGCAGTGTAAGTCAGTAGTAGAATGTCTGTTTCATATGTGTAAGCTCCAGTACTGCAGAAAATCTTGAAAAAAAAAAAAAAAGAATAGGAAACAGGCAGAACTTTTGCAGATGGGAAGTAGTCCAAGAGGTAGAAGAAGGGAGAGGCAGGAGAGAAGAAGGGTAAGTAAAAGTAATTAAGATGTATTATGTACATGTACCAATTCCCTATGATGAATGTAAAAATTAGTTATTGTAAATGTGTACTAACAAAAATAAAATAAAATTTTAAAATGTACTGCAGCTCTGCTGAGGGTCAGTCAAAGTATAATGTCCACCAGCTGTGACTGAATCCATGTCTCTGCCACATGCAGGAGCTCAATAAATGTCTGCTGAATGAATTGTCTTCCTTCTGGCGAACCTCGCCAGGTTCTCAGGTCACAGCCTCTCCTGGGTACTAAAGCCCGGGCTGACTGAAACTTCTGCTTTCGGAGCTCTGGGGTTCAGTGTAGGAGCTCCTGCCACTCTGTCTGAGAAGCCTTTCCTGTGTCTGCTGAGATAAAATTTGTCCCTCTACTTCTCTACTCCCAGTCCACATAGTTCCTTTATGCTATCTGTAGTGCTACCCCCTCCCCACTTTCAAGGAATCTAATTTTACTTTTTTTTTTTTTGAGACAGGGTCTCGCTTTGTAGTTCAGGCTGGCCCTGAGCTCACTATATAGCCCAAGCAAGCCTCAAACTCAGCAATCCTCCTGCCTCTGCCTCCCGAGTGCTGGGATTACAGGTGTGAGCCACCACGCCCAGCACTGTGGCATGTGGTACTGATGGCTGGTGGGCGTGAGTCACCATGCCCAGCATTGTATGTGGTTACTGGGGGATCAAACTCAGGACCTTGTGCTTGTGAGGCAGGCGCAGGAACCACGGAGCTAAATCTCTGGCCCTCAATCTAATTTTAAGTTTATTGAGCAAAAGGCCCATATTTTATTCATCTTAGTATTTCCAGACCTTAGCACAAAGCTTGGAGCAGGGTATTTAGCAATTTCTTTTTACATAATGAAAATAAGCAGTAAACAGCTTCCCTAGAGTTTTTAGATGGGGAGATTTTAGTGTTGAAGTATCTTGACTGTGGACGCTGGAGTGTGTAGTTGGAGGTAAAGAGCTGACTGTGAAGGAGGCCTGAAGTCTTGGAAGGAAGAAGAGTTAAGCTGTGTATAAACTGGAAGTCACCAAGAGGACAGCGAAGGAAAAGACATGAAGGTCAAAAACGAGAATGAAGTGTTTCGCGAGCTGTTATTCTAGCCCCGACCAATGACAGAGAGCATATGCTGGAAGGAGGATGTGGGGGTGGGGGTGGGGGGAGGCATCTTGAGAGAGGGTGCTACGGTTTGCATAAGTGTCCCCAAAGACCCCTGGGTCAAAGGCTTGGTTCCTGGCTTGTGGAACTATCGGAAAGTGGTGGATCCTTTAAGGGGTGGATCCGAGTGAGAGATTTCCAGTGGCTGGGCGTGCCCTTGAAAGGAATATCGGGATCTAGCTCCTCCCGTTTCTCCTTTTGTTTTCCAGCTGCAGTGAGCTGAGCGGTTCTTCTGTCACGTGCTGCCGATGGGGCTGCCCGCAGGCGAAAACACAGCTGAGCCAAACAATCGTGAAGTGCGAGCTCCACACCTGCGAGCCCAAAGAAGTATTTCTTCTGTTTAAATTATCTCAGGTATAGTAGTACCGAGTTCATGAACTCAGTTTGTTTTATGATTTTGAGGAAAATGGCTACCTTTGTGTTTGTTCCCCAGTGTGGAGTTTGGGAACGGAAGCAGAATTTTGCTGGACACTTTTGTTTGAGAATCAAATTGTTTGTAAATAGACATGTTTGCCAACGGAGGGATTACCGTACACTGTTAAAGTCATGGACACTTGGCTAACACAGCGACTCTTCAAGATTATCTATTTCTTTCTTTTTTTTTTTTTTTTTGAGACAGGGTGTCGCTTCGTATTTCAGGCTGGCTCTGAGCTCACTATGTAGTCCAGGCAAGCCTCGAACTCAGCAATCTTCCTGTCTCTGCCTCCCGAGTGCTGGGATTACAGGTCTGAGCTGCCACACCCGGCTCTGTGGTCTGTGGTATTGATTACTGGTGGGCGTGAGTCTCCACGCCCAGCATTGTATGTGGTTTCTGGGGATCGAACTCAGGACCTTGTGCTTGCGAGGCAGGCACTGGAACCACTGAGCTAACCCTCTGGCCCGATGGCTACGTAATATTTTGTCAAAAAGTGACTTTTTGTGAAAAACTATAGCCATCAGAATTTCTATCCAGAAATATTCTATATAATGAACTGATTGGTTCAGCAATTTTTTTTTTTTTTGAGTCAGGGTCTCGCTTTATAGTTCAGGCTGGCTTTCAGCTCACTATGTAGTCCAGGCAAGCCTCGAACTCAGCAATCCTCCTGTCTCTGCCTCCTGAGTGCTGGGATGACAGGCGTGAGCCACCACACCCAGCACTGTGGTGTGTGTGGTATTGATTGCTGGTGGGCGTGAATCTCCACGCCCAGCATTGTATGTGGTTACTGGGGATCGAACTCAGGACCTTGCACTTGCGAGGCAGGCGCCGGAACCACTGAGCTAACCCTCCGGCCCTGGTTCAGCAATTTTTATTGAGTGGCTACTATGGACCCGCACCAATGTAAGGAGAAAACTGGAAAGCCAATACAGTGTTAACTTTGGTTGAAGTTAAATTTTAACTCGTGGGTGAGATAGTAAATTCATCATTAAAGTACTACAACAACATGTTGCAGTGAAGGGCTACCATGCATATCTTCCCTAGGGAGATGCGGCCTCTGAGAAGGCAGGCAGGCGGGAGTAGAAGGCCATCTATTTAGCTGAGATCTGGGTTACATTCAGCAGCTAACTGCACTCAGAGAAAAGTGAAGAGTATGTAAGCAAGTAAGTAAGAGTATGTAAGAGCTACAACTTCATTTTACAAGGCATAGAAGGAAGTGTGGACAGTATGAGGTACTGAGGAAAAGTCGTTGGTCGGACTGAAGCGCACAGGGGTGTCAGGAGGAAGCTGGGGCAGGAGCTGCTTCGCTCAGGCTTCCTAGAACATGTGAAGCAGTGATGCAATAGGGAGAAACTGAAGAATTTTAAGTGGGTGGATGGCAAAACCAAATTCATGTTTGGAAAGTTTGTTCCGGTTGCATCTAAGTTGAGAGGAAGGCAGAGTGGACAGGGCTCGCCAGCAGGTGGGGACTTACACAGGTAGGAGCAAGAAATGAACCACTTTAAATCAAAGACGTAGTGGTGAAAGATTAAAACAAATAACTGATCGGACAGTGCTTGGTATACAAAGGCAATCAGGAAAAGTCAGTGGTCTTCCTATTTATTGAGAAATATCTTCAACCAGTGAGACTATGCTTTGTCACCCGTGTGCAGCACTTGGGACACAAGTGTGCAGAGACATTACTGCTCTACCCCTGGACATCTTCACCTTATCTGCTCTGCTCATCTCAGCATATTGCCTTGCCCTTATCTCTTGTGACATTTATCACACTGCACTGCATTTACTGGCCTGCTGTTCATCACCTCCAATAAACTTCAGGCTCCTTGAAAATGGACAATTATTAATCTGTAGTTCACAAACTTCAGGTGCATAGGAATTGCCGTGGGGTTTTTATTAAAGTGCATGTCCTCACTCGTTAGCTATAAAATGGCATCTGAAATGATTCATTACTGGTGACCCAAGTGTTGTCAGTTTGCTGCCCTGAGGGAATCTCCGTGGGTAAGAAAAGTCTATCCAGCTTTCTCTCCAAGTGTCAGATACATCACAGAGGCTTGACAAGTGTTTGTTAAGTGAGTAGCCTGGTCTATTTTTCCAAACTCATGTGCTAATATTTTCCTTCATGTACCTAAATCCCCAGCCACTGTCTTGGTATCACCTGTATTTCCAGTTTTTCAGGTCTGTTTTCTTACTTACAGTGTGGCTTTCACCTGGAGAGCACACTTTTTTTTTTTTTTTTTTTTGAGACAGGGTCTCGCTTTATAGTTCAGGCTGGCTTTCAGCTCACTATGTAGTCCAGGCAAGCCTCGAACTCAGCAATCCTCCTGTCTCTGCCTCCCGAGTGCTGGGATGACAGGCGTGAGCCACCACAGCCGGCACTGTGGTATGTGGTATTGATTGCTGGTGGGTGTGAGTCTCCACGCCCAGCATTGTACGTGGTTACTGGGATCGAACTCAGGACCTTGTGCTTGCGAGGCAGGCACCGGAACCACTGAGCTAATCCTCTGGCCCTGGAGAGCACACTTTTAACTCATCTGGCAAACGGCTTCCACATCTACAGGCTTTCACAATTCTTCTTCTAGAGAAGTAATTTTTGTCTTTCCTTATCCAACTTTTCTTTCGCATAAATGAAATAGAAAATGACCCTATCTGTTTTCCTATCTTTTTAAATGTACTGTCCTGTATTATATTTGCTCCTGTACAAATCTTGTTCCAGTCACCACACCCAACCCTAGAACCTGCAGCTACATGCACGTTAGTGGGAACAGAGTCTAAATCATTTGATTTCTAGTTATTGTCTATGTAATAGGACCCCACATTATTAAGGTAACAAGTGAATCAAAGAGCATAAATGAGGGACTCAAGGCAAACTCTGTAAGAAAGAGTTAGGACGTCAGCGTTTCAATTCTCATGCTGGAGTAACTCAGGGAAACTTATAACTACCAGACATACCTTCTAGAATCTAGATAAGCCAGTGGGTGGGTGGGGAGGAATGAATGCCAAGTTTATCAGTGATGCAGAGGATTTTGTTTTGGATATTTAGAGTATAAAGATAGAGCAAAGAATGTCCTGCTGTCACGTCTCTGTCCTCCTTGTTCTTCCCACTCAGGAGATATAATCACCCTGAATCATCTTGACACCTGTTTTTGTGAAAATTCTCCATGTGAATATAAAACCAGTGTTCCAGAGCATGATTCAGTGCTCTAATCTGCAGTGCTCTAATGAAAGGTCAGGGAACTTGGGAATTCACAGAACAAAGTGGCTTTATTCCTTAGGATACAGTGTCCCAGGTCCCAGAAACACAGTAATGTTCTACAGGCTGAATACAAATTTAATCTCAAAACACAACAAATCTATATATAAACAGAGTATTTAATCAACAAAGAATTCTGTCTACCTTGTTTTAAAAGTTTGCTTTTTAAATGAAAGATCAATGGGCCAGATTTAAAAAGCATAATCTACCACTGGCGTATTTCATGACTATTTATGGAAAAATAGGGTATAGTTTTCCCATTTGAAACTTATATATGTACGCAGTAGTTGATGGCTGAGCAAGGTGATACGCTATTGACTTTGGTAGGTCGGATTGTTTCCTTCAACTCTTTATATTATCACTTGCATGCCATAAAGTGATAATTTTTCTCAAGTTTGGATTTATCAACTACAGTATTTCATTCAGTGGGATCTACCTCAGTGGGTTTTCTACATTCATCCACCGTATTTCTTTTCCAGTTTGGTTTTCCATGCTTATTATTCTTAGCCACATCAACTCAGTAAGACTGTATTTGTGTGATACTGTTTGTAAATATCTGATTTCATTCTTTTGCCTCTAGAAAGAGTATTTAAAGAAAAACTGAGAGTAGGTAAATAATGCAGATCATATTTTTTTTGAAATAGGAAAAAGTATTTACTTCATCTAGGTCCTAAGAAACCAAGACTTGCCAATGCTAACACATTTATCAAAACATTAAACGGACCAGAATTTGAAGTATTGCGAAATACTGAAGAGGCTGGCTGGAGAATGGATGGAGATTTACTAACCAGAGAGCACACACTTAGGGAAGAATTTCTCTGGTGAGTTTATTTCAGAACTGCATGTGAGTCAGCCTTTGCTACTCCTCTCCCTCTCCTCATCACACTCTTAGTTTCTGACGTGCTGTTTAGTAAGTTATCAAGACAAAGATCTTCACTGCCTCTTGGCGCTCAGGCGGCTGTGGGTTTGTCCCCTGAGTTGTCTGGAACCACCCCTGCAGCCCTTCCACCCACCACTTCCGGTTGCGCTTCTCCCAGGCCCTGATTTCAGCCCTCCCACCGGCCCTCCGTCTCCTGGCGGCTGGGCTCTGCCCTGCTCACCAGCCTGTAGCAATCATGAGAGGGATAAGCGTGCTGTGTACCTGGTGTTGGGCTCTCCGCGTTCCCTTCCCCTTTGTCACCGAAAGGGAGCTCTTTCAAAGAGGGTATTTTGGGATAGATTAAAAAAGCACTGTGGTCACCTGTGAAGTTAAACTGGCACTTTAGTTGACACAGGTTTCGGAATGTGTTTTTATAGTGAAAAATATCTTTCCTATTTAAGAATTGGGTGATCCGTTCTTTCGAGCTTTCACACATTTCTCTATTCTGCTGGCAGATGTTTTTTGTGTGCCTTTTGTTTCCTTTCTTCAAACTTTGATTTGACTTTCAAAGTCTTAGTTTTCAGTGAGGCAAATAAATAAATAAAAAGCTTGCTTATTATTCTGTCATTATTGCTTTATCATCATGGCATGAAATAGTGAATAATGAGGATGCAAACGCCCATTTTATGGGCCTGTTGTGGTCTTCCCTATATAATTAATATCAATCATTAGATGAAAGTCATATCATTTGCAGTTTGATGCAGCTTTCTTTAGGATTTCTTGATGACTCCGAGATAGTTTATACGCCAGTGCACCTGTTGCTTGGCATCAGGTTTTATTAGATAAAAGGGAAATAGCCTTTTGCGTGTGATTCTTCCCTACTCATCTTCTGAAGGGTCCCTTGCAGTGGGAAGCAGCAGCCTTATTATAGCTTCTTGGTATAATAAGGCCCCTTCTCCCTCCTGCTTCTGGGCCTCCCACCAGAAGGAAATACGGCATCTGTCTCTCCATAAGGGCATTCATGCTGGAGCTCTCTGTTTTTTCCTATTGCTGGAAACACGAGCTGTGGCTGACGTTCAAAACACAGCTTCTTGTAATAGTTTCTTATCTTTTTGCTTAATTACACAGGCAAAGCTGAAGAGAAATTGGGTCACACATCCACAGGGTTTAAGTTTGCGTAGGACTTTAGTCTTTCTGTCCTAGCTGTAAGGCAGCTAAGATTGTTGCTGATCTCATATGTCATGACAACACCCCCTCTGATTCCCAGCACCCTCGGACACTGCCGCTGGCTGCTGGGATGGGACAGAGGAGCCTGGGAACCCACAGAGATACCTGAAACATCACTATTGTTGCCCTGGCAGTTCCAATGTTACGCCGACCTGGAGGCGGCTCCCTGGCCCTGCCCTCCCCTAGGAAGACGCCCCCATTCTTGTGTTTGGCATAGCTCTCCCCTGACCTAGGACATTCGCTGTGGATAAGCACATCCCAAAATGCAGAAAAGCCTAGAAACGAAATGCCTTTCCACCACCCACACGATGCATTGCGCAATTTCCTTATTTATGCAGTTTAGAGTCCTCCAACCTTTCCCCTGATGGCGAGATTTCACTAGAGCACTCGCTGTGAGGAAGGAGACAACATGCTAATAGACCTGCCTGTGAACCTTACAGGGGTGTGAGCAGAGCAGACTTAATGTTGATTTAAAATTTATTACAGTAAAAGGCCTTGTCCTTAACCCCCATGAAAACAGTCCCCCCACTTCAGATACATTCATCCTACCACTCTCACCCCTTTCTTAGGCCTTTCTGAAAGTCCTCTTTCTTCATGGCTGCCTCAGTGTCTGAATGAATTTAAAGCACGTTTTTCAAGAGAAGAGAATTTGTATCTTTAAAATACCAGGTATAGGTAATCATTAAATATCTGGTGTAAGTGACAAATAAATATTAGTTTTCATATACTTGTTAGAAAAAACAAAACTGAAAAGCATGCACTTGCACAGAAACAAACTTGAAACTTTGTAATTTAATTACACTGTGGCTTCTCCTTATACAAATTACACACATTTTTGAACTTCAGTTTCTTTATCTACAAAGCTATTGGATCACTGTAGACATTTAATGAATATATGTATATCATTATATATTATGTAATATGCATATTCATTATATAATATGTATATTCATTATATATTAATATATATTCACTATGTAAGATTCATATATATATAAGTATATATATATATTTTTGTAGTGAATGGTATATAGTTATATGTTCTCCCCCCTTTAGGCTACCTGATGTCAAGTACATCAGTTTTTTTGTTTTTCTTGAGACAGGGTCTCACTTTGTAGTCCAGGCTGGCCCTGAGCTCACTATATAGCCCAGGCAAGCCTCGAACTCAGCAATCCTCCTGCCTCTGCCTCCCGAGTTCTGGGATTACAGGCGTGAGCCATCACTGTGTGTGGTACTGATTGCTGGTGGGCGTGAGTCACCATGCCCAGTATTGTATAGTTATATGTGGTTACTGGGATCGAACCAGGGACCTTGAGCTTGCTAGGAAGGTGCTGGAACCACTGAGCTAAATCTCTGGCCCTCAAGCACATGAATTTTAAAAAGTAAAACAAATGTCCATAAAACCACTACCATGGCGTTATTAACTGGAGAAATTTAGACAGTGAGGACTCTAGCTCACTCTCAGTAGTCAGTCTTACCTGAGCTGAAGGCGCAACAGCCAGGCCACCTGGGTGTCGCTGTTGAGATCTACCGAAGTGGAGAGGATTATTTATGAAATGCAGTAGTTAATAAAAGTCTACCAAGGAATGAAAGTCCTTGTTTGATAAGCTTTGAAGAAGAATCTGGGTTCAGCTGTTGGTTTTTCTCATAGATCTCAAAGTTGGAAAACAACCAGTGTCTCGTCTCTGGAGTCCATGACGGACAGTTTCAGAGAAATCAGCTCCCAGGCAGAAGGTGACATCTTTCTGGACTTCGATGGTCATGGTCACAGGAAGCTGAGCAGCCCCCACCGCGGCCGAACTCCTGACTGGACATTTTTGGCTTTATCTGGAACTTAAGACTTTATTGTGAACCTCTGCGTTCCAGGCCTCTCTTTTTTTTTTAAATGTTAACAAGAAGTTATAGAGGGACCTTATACAACTAGCAATGGATAGCAAACAAACTGAACTAAGAAATAGCAGAGCCCATATAAATTCTCACCCCAGAGTAGAAGGTGGTCAGAAAATAATTCAATAAATTTAGAGCAAGAGGTTTGAGGATCTGAGGTTGATTGTGCTGAACTCCTGTTTTCCAGCTCCCATCTTATTTCCCTTAACTGTACTCTATGAACACAGTGGAATATTCTAGTTGTTCTTTTGTGCAGAGAAGGAGTGGCTAAAGCTCAGTGGCCTTCCCAGAATTGAGATATCTCCAGACGTTAAAAATGAGGTCTTGACACAGCAAAGCTTTGTTCTATGATCAGTACTCACAGTGGTACTTTGGGTGGTAAAGTGTTAAGTAAGATGGGTAGTTCTTAACCAAAAGTGAGCTCTTTAAATGATAGAGGTGGTCAGATCATTTTAAAAAATTGTCAAACATGAAGAATGGAAAAATCTCCTGAAGATCGCCACTGAGTATGTTATTCTTAACATTTTGGTTTGCTTTTTTCCTTTTTAGTGGTCAAAAGAGGATGTCTATTTCTTTTTCTTTGTATGATCATACTAATTAGACATCTCTGAATTCTTTCCCTTTTAAAAATTTACCTTTCATCATGTTCTAAATTTCTCTACAAAAATTTGATGGCTACTTCGTATCTGGATAAGTTTCTGAGCTCCTCCTGTACCCGTTTCTTCTCATGCCCCTTTTCTCTCTATGTCTGGTATCTCTAGGTAGATCCTCTGCAGAAGGCCAAGTGCGGGGAGGGAAAGGACCCCTCTAATCCGAGTGTGAACTGTCACTGATTAAGTACCAGCACTGCAGTAGGTGGAACCTGAAGCCAGCCGAGTTCACTGTAAATCTCCCGTTCTGTGGCAGCTCACATTTCAAAAATGTTAATTTGTCTTTTTCTCTACTAAGTCAAACAAGCGAAACAATTTCATGTAGAGTCTGAAGATCCTTTTCTCCTAAATCTTACTTCTTAAGGGCTGCCTCCTATGAACTATTTGTATAAACTGCTAGGCTTTAAACAATGTATATATGAATATATAGAGAGATCTTATTTTTACATAATGAGATCATTGTAGACAGACTTATCTGCAACTTAATGATTTTACTTTCTGTTGCATAGACCTCTTTCCACTCAGTTTATGTAGTTGTGTTTCATGGTCTTTCAGCAAGTGCATGATGAACCATTGTACAGATGAACCATAACTTAACTTCTTCATTGTCTTCATGCCTTGGCTTAGCTGTTTCTCTTTGTCATATTAAATAGTGCTGCAATTGATCTGCTTCTGGATATTTCTTTGCCCTCTTGTATTTTTAGAAGAAAGCCTCCAGAAATAGAATGCCTTGGTCACAACTTACAGATTGTTCTGTTTCGCTGGGAGGTGGCAGATGCCTTTGTTAAAAAGTCCTACCATCCCTCTCGGGGTGAATGAAGATGTGTAATTCCTTATATGTTCTTTTCAAAAGATGAGGATTACCGAGTAAATCTGATACAGATGCTCTGAAGGTACAATTTCTTCTTATGTGATTTGGCTCTAAATGTCCAGTTTTCTCTGCTGCACACCAAGCAAAGAGACAATGTAGAGAAAATCGGGAGGAAAGAGGAGACAGACAACAAAGAGCAAAACCAGAGGAGCACAGACTTTGATGGCCTGCTGCCTGATCTGCCATCGCGGCCTTGAGGGTAGGGATATCACGAGCACAGGGCCTCCAAGGGCGGCCGGACCATCTTGTCTTCTGGAAGCACTTTGAGCAGCACCAGCGACACTCTACAGGGTCCAGTGGAGGTCAGCACTGGGTCAGCTAAGAGCTGCTCACGGTACTCGCACCTCTGCTCCCTGGTCTTGCAGTCCTGATTTTAATGTGACTGGGCGTGAGGTGGGAAGGGCGAAGGACTGACGCTGACCACTCTAACTGCTCCTCACGGCTGCTGGAGGAGGAAGGCAGGTGAGGAGGGCCCAGCAGACCGCGGGAAGCTACTCAGAGACTCTTCTCTTCATGGCAAAATGAAGTGATTTTTGAGTGATTTAGCTCAATCTTTTCTTTTCCACTGCAGGGTTCCCGAGGCCAGGGCCGAATGTATATGGTTTGCTTGTGTCTGCAGCCCAAGGACCAGCCTCAAGTGGGAGCTGATAAACACCCACAGAAGGGAACCTCCCGCTTTCCACTGAGGCCTGAGGGTCCCATGTCGCAGTGTAGGACCTGAGGGGACATTATTTTTCAGACCACTTTTCAGGTTCACAGCAAAACTGAGGGGACAGTAAGGAGGGCTGCCAGGCACCCTCTCCCACACCTGCAGAACCCCCACTTCTCAAGAGTCTGTGATCTGTGAAGCTACCCTCGTACTTCTTTAATCTAAGCCCACAGTTCACAGCAAGGTTCATGCTTGGGTTTATACATTCTGTTTAGACCAATGCACAAGGATAAACATGCTCCTTTGAAATGTATAGGGTGCTTTCACTGCTGTGAAAAACAAGGACACTTTTTAATACTTTCAGAAATATTGTTTGGTTGTAGCCTTCAGAATTGTTTACAAGTTTGAAAAGAAGAAAGAACATGGCTGATGTCCACCAGTGGAGAGCTTTCCTGGCACAGAAAGGTCAAATGCCCAACACAACAAAGGCCCAGATCTGACCTGAGGCCAGCATTCGAAAGGCAGGAGAGGGCTGGGCTGTGGCTCAGTGGCAGAGCATTTGCTCAGCTTATGTGAGGCCCCGGGTTCCATGGCTAGCTCTGGGGCAGGACGGCAGTGGACTGTGGGGTGTGAAGAGGGGGTGGTGGTAGAACACTGGCTGGTACAGTGTCCATTGTGGCAAGCACATGGACCCGGGGCACTCTGGCAGGAGCCAGATAACTTGGCTTCTGATCAGAAGTCATGTTTTGAGGCTTAGAGATCCCACTGAGTGCTTCCTGCTTCCGTGTGAGCAAAGACAGGAAGCAGGAAGTGGGTCAAACTCAGAGAAGGCATGTGGAGGCCAAGGTTTCCTTGTGAGTGCTGGTTGAAGAGGTTCCCTAGGCCTGCTAATGGGCAGATTTGCTCCCTAAGCAGGTGAAAGGGGCAGAGAGCTTTCCCAGAGTGCTTTGCAAGACGAAGTTTCAGCAGAATCCAGGGGCTATTAGCACTCTGGCTAACATCAGAATAGACTGCAATTAATGTGAGGAAATTAAAATGAAGGTTAGATTAAATGAAGCAATAATTAAAAACAGTTTAAAGGAAATCAGGAAGTTTTGTGATGTGGACCTAAGTAGTCCTTTCCCATTAAATCTCATTTTAAATGATATATACTCCTATTGTTCATATCCACATGTTGGGGTGGTTTGTGTTTAATCAGAAGACATGGTCATTAAAGCAAGGTTTTCATCCCTCAGAAAGGAACATGCCGGGTGTATACTTTGGTGTCCTCTCCTCCGACGGGAAGCCCTCCTGACCTGGGTCCCCCACACAGGCAGGTGGCCTTTGATGACGTTGCAGGTCCGAAGCCTCAGAGAAAGGCTCTGCCTTCCAAGGAGCCTCTCTTAAAAATTTAGTGCCGGGCTTGGTGGCTCACGCCTGTCATCCCAGCACTCGGGAGGCAGAGACAGGAGGATTGCTGAGTTGGAGGCTTGCCTGGGCTCCATAGTGAGCTCAGAGCCAGCCTGAACTACAAAGCGAGACCCTGTCTCAAAAAAAAAAAAAAAATCAGTCTTTAAGAGAAAGAGATTCAGTTGCAACACTGCCAGAAAGGAGACGGGATCTCATATTTACTATCTAAGTAAGTTGCAGCAGTATCCAGACCCACGGTCTCATACCCCTGGCTGCCCAGGGCTGTTCATAATATAATCTCCGCTCTACAGATGAGAAAACTGAACCTTATAAGGTGACTGGACCTGGCTGAAGTCAGAGAACCAGCCCTGCTGGGTCTGTAGATCGAAGTCGCAGCTGCCTGACTGGGGAGCCCATGGTTTTTATAGTTTTTTACTGCCTGAATTTTGCATAATGCAAGGTGGTAAGATGCTGAAGTATTTTTTTTTTTTTTAGGAGCTGATCTAGAATTTAAAGCATTAGAAAATACCTAAGAATGAGTACTTTTACCGCTATGATGGTACAGGTCTACAGTCCTAGCACTCTGGGAGCCTGAGGCAAGAGGATTACAAATTGGAACCCAGCCTGCCTGGGCAATTCAGCAACCTAGCAACTTTGTCTCAAATAATAAAAGCAAGCAAACAAATGCATATATTTCTGTGTTCGATACTCAGTACCTCAAAACAAACAAAAAACAAAGTATTGTGACATACCAAATCAAGATACTATTGGTTTTCTGTTTTGGAAAACTGAATTATCTGATTGAGATCATTTGCCAAGGAGACATGTGTACCCAAAAGAACTGAGGAAAATTAATTTGTTACAAAGTCCACACATTAAGAAGGTTTTATTTACTGAGGGTCTGTTTTATTCCAGCATGGCCATATACAAATGAAATGGACGTGATACCCATCCACAACAATATAAGGCTAGTTACAGACACACAACGTCACACCTTATACCTGTCTTCTAACACAAAAACTCAAATCTCCTGGAAACGGAAGATAACGTTAAATAATTTAAAAATGCTACCGCTGTATCTGACCTTCCTCCTGCCTTAGATATTCTCATCTTCAGTTTTCTTCTTTTTCAATATTAAGGGTCCGATTTTAAACTGTTCCCACACTCTCCCAATAATCCGGCTTATCTCCCTTGCTTCAAATACCATCTGCTATAATAATTCCTGTACTGATCCTCGGACCCTGCATTTCCAGAGTCTACTAGATTCCCACCTCAGGAATTCTGCTCTTCTCAATTTCCGTTCAAGTCGTCGTCATTCACTGTATGCCAGAAACCTGAGAGCTCTCTTGTTCTTTCACTTTCACATTCAGCAGTCACTGGGACCAGAAGGAATACGGTACTTGCCAAGTATTTGTCAAAGTTCTAAGTTGCTCTGCTGTTCCCTGAGCACACGTCATCTTACCGGAAGCGCTTCCCCAGCACCCTTCTCGGGGTCACGCCTATCTAAACCAGCCTTTTTACCTCTGCAGGGGGACTTTTCTAAAATGCGAGTTAGGTGCTTTGGAAATCTCACAGTATAAGGCCTGGTTAACAAGTCTGGGATTCAGAGAGCCTCTGATAGAACTTTAGACCCAGTATCCCTTGATAGGCTGGGACCACACAAAAGTGAGTTACTTAACCTCTGTGGGAGCTTCCTCATTGTGAAATAGGGGTGGGTAGCATTTGTTGCATAGGGTTTTTGCAAAAGGCTCAAGAAACTTATATTCATCATATACATAGGACAATGCCAGGAACGTATAGCAATCTGTCTAAAAATATTTGCTGACTGAATAAGATTTAAACACACACACACACACATTTTTTTTTAAGACAGGGTCTCACTTTGTAGCTCAGGCTGGCCCTGAGCTCACTACGTAGCCCAGGCAAGCCTCACACCAGCGATCCTCCTGTCTCTGCCTCCGGAGTGCTGGGATTACAGGCTTGAGCCACCAAGCCCGGCATCTGTGGTATGTGGTACTGATTGCCGTTAGACGTGTCACCATGCCCGGTATTGTTGTATATGGTTACCGTGGATAGAACTCAGGGCCTTGCACTTGCTAGGCAGGCGCTGGAACCACTGAGCTAAATCTCCGGCCCAACATACACTGTATTTAAGAGGCACAATGAACTCATGCCTACTTTTACAAATGTATCTCTCTCTCCTTACAGTTAAAATCTCGGTGTTTTCTTTCCTACACTGTCAACCACCTGCACAGCCCGTACTGATCATTTCCCCATGACCTCTTGAAGACTTGTACTCAAGATAGAAAGGTCATCCAGGGATCTGTGAAGCCTGCGGAGCAGCTAGGTGCTAATATGCTCACACAGTAGAGTGTACACTCGCCCCTGCATCTTCCATGTCGCCGTGACTCTTAGTCAAGTACGTCTAGCCCGCTAGAGTGCCGGCCCACCTTGGTTTATTCCTCTTAGTTTCTCTAGCATGTAACATAGTGGCAGGTCTGGATATTTGTTGTGTATGGGTTTCATATTGTTATTTCTTTTTATCACATTACAGTTATAATAAAATTAAAAATCCAGCCCAGCTTCCTTGTATTGAGTACACAGGAGATATAAAGAAGGGAGGTAGAAAGATTTGCCCTAGATTTTCTTGCTGTAGAGTAGCAAAGACAATGCTAGAACTGTTTCCTTTATTTTCTACTGATCCTCTTGTTCTGTACACTATACACAGAAATTTGGTTCCTAGAAGAGCATTTTTGATAATTCATATTCTTTGAGTTATGAAAGAACTAAAGTAGGTACAGGATAATCTATCCGTTTACTCCAGCCCAAACTAGAGCTAATTCTGAGACTAACTCAGAGACCACACGCCCCCTGGTGGCAAGTACCTAAATTGCAAGCCCCTCTTTCCTAGGTGGTGACTACTTTCTTGGTACTCTTTTGCTCTTAAGGATTCTTTTTCCTTGGCTTCATTTGCATATCGCTCTAATCTTGCTTTTTAAGTAAATGTCATGATTTTCTTGGCCCTTTTACTCTATATACTCTCTTTGGGAATAGGAAGGGTTCATCTATTCTTGAGCTTCAAATGCCATCTGCATGTTGATGACCCTGGATGCTTTATCTCCATGAGCGTCTCTCCTGAGCTCCATTCAGGGCCATCACTGACCTTCAAACAGTTTGGTTAGTGCTCTTCATTGATATCATTGTGTCTGTGATTGGCATCTCCTGGGACTGGCTGGTGTAGGTAGCACAGTTCAGCAGTATGCAGTAGTCTTGCTGAAATCCTGCACATGACATGACCCAAACTGTACTCATTATTCACACTCTGAAAACTTCATTCTCCTCTGTTTTTTGTAAAAGTGTGATGCAACTTTAATTTCTTTGTCACTGTTGGCTCTTCCCTCCCTGGCTACTTGTCCACTTAGTTACTGAGTCCTCTGCATCTTACTTCCTAAGGGTGCTTGCATCCACTTCTTTACCTTTGCCTCAGCCTTTCTTTCTTTCCTTGAAAACTATTTTTGTTATACTTTGTTTTAAATTAACATAAATTGGACATATTTATGGGCTACTGTGTGACTTTTTTTCATTGTTCAGTAAACTTTATTGGTACATTATATACACAGCTCACAATCACACAAAACATTGGGGAATTTGTACCAATATGTGACACAGGTCAATTCTCATTTTTACCCACGTCCCTGCCCACCCATCCCCTCCCCACCCCCTATATACATACTCTTTTATTTTTTTCCAAATCATATTTATTCCTTCCCCTCATTATGTTCCCACAACTTTTTTGTTTTTTGAGATAGTGTCTTGCTTTGTAGTTCAGGCTGGCCCTGAACTCACTATGTAGCCCAGGCAAGCCTCGGACTCACAGCAATCCTCCTGCCTCTGCCTTCCTAGGGCTGGGATTACAAGGGTGAGCCACCATGCCTGGCATTATAGTTTGTGATACCTGGGATCAAACTCGGGACCTTGTGCTTGACAGGCAGACGCTGGAACCGCTGAGTTAAATCCCTGGCTTGAGGCTACTGTGTGACTTTCTACAGATGGGTAAGGGTCAATTTAGGGCAGTAACCCTAACCATCACCTCAAAGATTTCTTATTTCTTTGTAGTGAGAGGATTCAAAATCCTTTCCTAGGTTTTTTTGACATATACAGAATAATGTTGTTGAGTGGAATTAGTCTCCTGTGCGAGAGAATACCAGCAATTATTCCTCTTAAGCAACCATAGTTTTATACCATTGACCAAGCTCTCCCTGTCTCCTGCCCCTACCCTTACCAGCCTAAGTGCCTCAGGTGCTCCTGGCTTGTCTTTCTTAATTGCTAGCCTGCCTTGTGGCTGGCTGTAACCCTCCAGTGAATTTCTTCCCTAACTCCGGTTTTTCCTATCCTTAACCTCCATATTGCTTCCAGGATGAACTTTCTAGAATGTACATTTGGCCATTTCCAGTTTTTTTCCCGTTGAAAGCCCTACAGTTGTTTCCCTCAGGCCTAAGTTTATATTTATTAATATAAACTTATAATTCCTTATAATATTTTAATTATAATTAATCAATAAATTAATTTTTATTTTAATTAATTAATTAATATTATAATTCCTTATAATATTTACTTATAATGCTAGAAAAACCAGTACCCCGTGCGTGCTAGATAAGTCCTCTACCATTGAGCTGTACTACTAGCCTTCGTGGTTAAGTTGAAATTACTTAAAGTTGCTTACAAAGTCCACAAAGACCTGGGCTTTAATTCCCCTTTCCAACATTTTTCTTGTCTAACTTAACCTCCCTAAGAAACAAACTTCTAATACATTTAGCTTAAAGATCTGACTGGCTTTTATTAGCAATTCATGAATCAGGCAATATCTCCTCTGTGGAGTCGAAGGGTTGCTGTCAAGCATGGCTGAACTATTTTTTGTAAAGTACTTAGAGGAGAAACAAGGAAACAAAATAAGGCAAAAGACAAGTCAGTTAAAATCAGGTTACTTTCTTTGAAAGGTTAAGGCAGAAAGGACTTCTCTATTTGGCTGGTTTAGGTTGATAAGATCTTTTCTTATTGGTTACTGGGACTCTTCTGTTTTTAGGGAAAACGGATGTGTTTGGAGATTTTCCTGCTTCTTTCATGTCAGTTTGATTGTTCAGCACTTGCTAGCATGAATGACTCCGCTTTGGTCTGGTCTGCTGGGCTCAGTGCAGATGCCCAATCTAAAACAATGGCCTCCTATACATTCAACACAGTGTTTTGGAAGTGGTTCTTCAACAGAGACAATCACTTCTGATCACATCCTCTGCCTGCATACTCGTGTCAGGAGCGGAGGAAAGAAAGATCATTTTAAAGTTAGGAAAAATGCTCAAAACTGTGAGACCGAGGCATAAAGTTTGACTATTTCAAGATAAATTCTGAATATTTTATAATTGTGAAGGACTGACCTTTGAACATGCATTCTTGAAAACTAATCAGCTCCACTGAAAGTCCTTGGCTTCTAGACAGATCAACTCACCTGGTCCCCAAAGAGAAACAAATAAAATGAATTAGCAAGAATGTTGAAGTTGTTATGATTCTCAGTGTAAAAGATGGTTGTGGAAATAAAGAATAAATTTAATATTCTTTAAAATTGTCACTGGCAAAATGACATGTCAGAATGATATATTAAAAAGTAAATTTAAATTTTATAATTAAAATTAATTTTTTTTTGAGACAGGGTCTCGCTTTGTAGTTCAGGCTGGCCCTGAGCTCACTATGTAGCCCAGGCAAGCCTTGAACTCAGCAATCCTCCTGCCTCTGCCTCCCGAGTACTGGGATTACAGGCGTGAGCCACCATGCCTGGCACTGTGGTATGTGGTATTGATGGCTGGTGGGCGTGAGTCACCACGCCCAGCATTGTATGTGGCTACCAGGATCGAACTCAGGACCTTGTGCTTGTGAGGCAGGTGCCAGAACCACTGAGCTAAATCTCCGGCTCAATTAAAATTAATTTTAATGATATTAGGGATAATAGAGGTACAAATTATAAGATTAAACATTTTTCTGTCAAAAGCTAAATTCAGATTATAATTTTAATAATCCCCATAGAACTCAAGATTGTAAGAATCATATTTAAACCAGCTGCATATATAATCAATGGAGTTTTAAACGTTGTAGCTCAACTGCTTCTTCATTCTCAGAATAATACTGAAAACTCAAGAAATCATTTTGTAGTGTTGGTAAAGCTATGCAAAACTTTTCCTTAACATGTAGAACTTGAACTTAATCTTCTCATCAAAGATGACTTGCCCAGGGTAAAAGGTTAAGTATCACCTTTCTTCCTTCTGGCCTAATATACAGGAAAGCATAACCCATTCCTAGAACTACAGAAAAGAAAGGAGTATTTGTGCAGATAGATAAATAGGATTGGAAGAATGTGCAGTTGAATTGGGCCTTGGAGTGGCCCAAGGACAGAGAGGAATGTAGAACCGTCATTGTCTACAGAAGATGATCTCTCCCTCTCTCTCTTTTATCTTCCTGAGGGACACAGCTAATAGGGGAACATATATGTGGTAATAGAAGAATAATGGAGTTTTACTGGATGTTAGAACTATAGATGGAGGTAAGATTGTTAATTAAGAGAAGCCCAATCAAGTGCCTGTTTATAAGAAATTGGGAAAAAGCAGAAAAAAATAAACATGTGAGGCAACAATAACAAAGCCTGAAAAGATTAAATGTTTTTAAGGAATTTGAAATAAAAAAGAAGCAAAATGATCTTTCTGATTGCCATATGCTTAATGAACTGTAACATTTGGAGTGTGGTGGAGGCAGAGTAGAAAGCAGAATGTACAGATCGACATCAAGTGATTTATACAACAAAGCTAGTAAACAAATTATGGCTGGCACCTTAACCTACTGTCAAGTAGGCAGATTTATGAAGTAGAACTTGCAAAGTGGAAAAGTAGACTATTAAAAACAGATGAAAATATGGACCATTACATGTTCCATGAGATGGAGTTTTCTTAAAACAACAACAAGAAACTATAGCAGGGAAAATGTCAAAGTTGTACCAGCACATCTTACTGTTTTAATTTTGACAGATCTCCTCAAGTGAAATTAAAATGGAGTTGTGTCATACAAAATAAATATGTAACAACAATGCAAAATTTAGACATTGGCTGTAAACAGACATCACTAGGGAGAAGAAAAATGCATCTCAAACTGGAGATATGTGGTATATAATTACACAGAGAGATGTGTATGCCTATAAAAAATACAGTCTGAAAAGCATTACATTTTGTAAAAACATACCAACTCCTCAGGTCTAGAATTGAAGAATGAGTCACTTCTGACTGGGGAAGGGCTTGTGACATTGCATTTTACTTCTTGAGGAAGGGCTTTACCCAAAATAGCTAGACAGATTTAGCAAAATTGGTACCTTTTCTTTAGAACAAAGAAGTGGTAAGGTTCCTCAGAAAAATAGGTTTGGCTATTGTTGACTAAATAAATTTTAGTCAACAATCATTGCAAAATGCAAGAATAAAGTCATAATGTCCTTTCAAATTAAAGTATCAAAGGATATTAATAATACAAGTGTAGAAATGATCGCAATGCAAAAGACGAAGCCTTGCCCAGCTTGGTTCAAGATGGCTCATGTGTTAGGACAGAGAATATAGAGGTAATGTTTCCTTATGGCTAATACCCTTCCATTCCACTCTCTCCGCTTTTAGGGCTGGAACACTAGCCTTCCACCACAAACCTTAGCCAAATAAATCAGGTCACTAAAATCCTAATGAGGTCACTAACACAGTATTCCCCCAGGCATCCAGACATACCATTTCTAAGTTGTTGATGGAGCCCACCCTGAGCAAGCTGCAATTTCATAAACTGGGTTTTCATATTAAAAGTCTGAGCCTGCCTATTGGCCCACAATGATTGCCTGAAGAGCCAGCAGTTGGTGTCTGGCTCTTCTTGCTAGAATGTTTTGTCCCCTTGTTGCTAGGATCCTGTTGGCATCGGTGTTCTCTGCTCCATGTTCCCTGCACTGCCCCTTACCCTTTCTAGAAGCTGAGTGTTCAATAAATAGTGGCAAGCTCCAGGAGACAAAGCCTTAGCCTGGTAAGACCTTTGACTGTCCTGTTCCGTTATTTATCCATGAAGACTTTGTCTTTTCTTATTCTACCAACAGACCCTTGGTCAGGAGATTGGGAGTTTGCGCAGCTTCCAATAAGTTGTTTTTCCCACCATCCTTGATTTCATCTCTCCTGTCTCATTTAGGCTCTTTTCAGAAGTCATTGGCCAGTTAGTCTGAATCTGAGACCTAATCTTCTCATCTCTGGATTGCTACAATCATCACCTAGAAGCACTCTTCTATGATGATAAAAGTATGCTTAGAAATTTAAAATGTGCTTATTATTTCTGAAGGTAATTCTGCAGATGCCAACAATTTTTAATGTATTTAATGGTTTATATTACAGTGATGGTGAATCTTTTAAAGATCTTAGTGTTACAAAGAATCCAGTGCACCACACGTGTCAAAAGTTCACCACTAGGATGTAAGATCATTTGTACAATTAGATTAAAAGCTTATGAGTGTATTATAAAATTTAATGCTATTAAGTATAAAATGGAAAGTTTGCTAAAATGTATCTCCTATGGAGACAGATGAAGCTGACTTTTTTCTAAATTAATTTATGAATCCAAGGATGGTTATTATTTACCACTAAAACGTGAATTTGTTTCAATTTCCTTTCTCACTTTCTTTTTCGTTCTTATTCCTTCTCCTATTTCTCCCCCCTTTCCCTTGCTTGCTTCCCTCTTTTCCTTTCTCTTTTCTTCTCTGTTAATCTAGAGGTTTATACTGAGGTAATGAACTCATATCTGTCCTCCTGCCTCTGCCCCGCAAATGCTGGGATTATAGGTATGAGCCACCACGCCTGGCTAAGGAACCAATTCTAAATAAATGAAGCTGCTTTCTATGAGTTAAAATACATATCCTGGGATGCATTTTGGAAACCTTTTGATATCTGTATATAAGGGTATTAGAAGATGCTCTGGGCCAGAGATTTAGTTTAGTGGTTCCAGCTAAGCGCAAGGTCTCTGGTTTAATCCCCAGTAACCACATACAACAATACTGGGTGTGGTGACTCACGCCCACCAGCAATCAATACCACATACTACAGTGCTGGGCGTGGTGGCTCATGCCTGTAATCCCAGCACTTGGGAGGCAGAAGCAGGAGGATTGCTGAGTTCGAGGCTTACCTGGGCTCCATAGTGAGCTCAGGGCCAGGCTGAACTACAAAGTGAGACCCTGTCTCAAAAAAAAAAAAAAAAAAAAAAAAAAAAAAAAAAAAAAAAAAAAGGAAGAAAGAAAGAAGATGCTCTGTTTTTACTATGGGTTTAAATCATTGAAAAAGCTGATATAAAAATTATGTGGCCATGATTAATTATAAGGCTTATAAAAGCTATATTAAAATAAGCACTAAATTAAGATGTGAATTAAATATTATTGTCACATTTATAGATAAAATCTATAAAATAATATCTTTTTATCTTAAACTAAAAAATACATGGGATATATGAACTTAGAATTGGTTGACAAATGTAGACAGTGGGAAATTTGTGCCTAAGTCAAAATGAATATGTATTTACAGAAGCTATTTCTGGAAAGGTTAATTAAAACTTTCTTGTATCTGTATGAATAACACAGGAAAATATGACATCTTATCCATTAGCATACGTTCCTTTTTCTGAGGATACACTGTCATTCAATAGGAGTAGTCAAAATGACACAACTGAGTCACTTTGCTTGGGACAAGGACTGCTTGCAGGTGGCTTATTTTGAGAAGTGACCTCTAAAAAATGAGAGTAGGAAACGAGAAAAGTTGAGAGAAAAGAACAAAAAGTCCATCCAACTGGATGTTACTGAGCTGGGTCACTAACTGTGGTTTCTGCTTAATTCCCCTTTGAAGAGCTATGTGAAATACATCTGTGATGGTCCACTTAAGGAGTATGTTAGAAAAGTATTTATTGCCTGGCTCTTGTTTTTATGGTTAAAGTAACGAAGATCTGGGTATTAATTCTATTTAACTTTCAGGTTAGTGCAGTCATCAAATCTGGGCATCTCACGTGACAGCAGTAGAGAGGCCGTGGGGCAGGGAGCTGGCCATTCAAAGTGTTGCTGCGGTCACCCTGCTGGGTTGTAACTGGCTAGCTTAGACACACAGGTGGTGTGTGGAGACCGGGACATTGACTTTAAGAAGTATTTGTTTGACAGATCTTGATACCAAATACTGAGAGTGGTTATAATGCAGAGAGGCTGGTTTTACAGCAAAGCAGTGTTTCTTGGCATCCTTTTGCTTGTTTTATAAACAATCATTCCAAGATGCTGTGTGAGCTTTATATCGCTGTGACAAAACACTTGAGAAATTCGACTTAAAAGAGGAGCGATGGACTTGGGTTCATGCTGTCAGAAGTCTCAGCCTGTGGTTGGCTGGCTGTACTGAGGCCGTTTATCACGGTGGGAGGCTGTGGGGGAGCAAAGCCATGCTCCTCATGGTGTCTGAGAGGCAGAGAAAGGGAAAGAGCCAGCGGAAGGGACAGGGATGAAAGACAGTCCCCAAGGACACCTTTCCCATAACCTACTTCCTCCAAATAGGTCCCATCTGCTACAGTTTCTCTTACTGTATCATGTCACATTCTAACTGTATCAGTGGGTTGGTCCACTTGATGAAGTCAGAGCCCTCATCCAATCACTTTGCAGAACCCCATCAGCATCCAAGCCTTCAACACAAAGGTCCTTTCAAGGTGCGTTTTGGATTCCAACTATAGCAGATGAACAGGTAAGGCCTGGAAATCATGCTCTGTATCATTAAGCAGTAATAAGGGGACACTTTGGATTTTTACTCACATTCTTTTCTTGGGTTTCTCAACCCTTTTCCTCAAAAGTGCTATATTCTGCAGCAGCAATTATGCAGTGGAAGACAAGGTGAAATAAAATAGTCTTTACTTCTGCTTTCCCATTTTATAAGATAATGAACATGATCACAGTGAGTATCGCATATTCCAGTGTTTGGCATTGCCCTGCTCTTTGACGTTCTGGAAATTTTTGCTCCATAGTTTAAGTTATGAGTGAGAAGTGATCCTTTTATTTCTGAAGCAGGAACTCTGAAGTCTGGGGCAACTGAAAAGAAGAGGGAGGGAAAGAGAAGTCGGATACCCTTTCCCAGGTCCTCAGGCAGGTACCTATGAGGAAAAAGGATCAATACAAATTCAGGACACGGATATTGATTTCCTCACAATTATCCACATCAGTGTACACTTCGGAGAGATGCTTTCTAGGGAGCCTCTTCCTTTGTTGACTAAGGTCTGTGTTCTTATTGCCTACCTTGATATTGCTTCTTCCCACAACCTGCGTTCATTCCAACATCTACCTGGGCAGCTGGGGCAGGGAGAAGAGCTCTAACGTGTAGAGGTTATTTTCTTTCCAGATCGCAGTGTTGTAGAAGGAGCTCGTGTCTGCTTCAGCGCAGGTGTCCTTGTCCAGGAGCACGACATGAATGCTTGTTCAGATTCTTCGTGGGAACTTGTTTCCCAAACAATCGCGAGAGGTCGTTTCCCAGGGTCGATGAAACAGAAACGTCTCTTGTCAGCAGGAGGATAGGACTAGGTGTGCTCCCTTTGCGTTCACTGGAGACAGTTCCCCTGAACTTCTAAATGTATTATTACATTTCACATGACATCAAGAGATGTCTTCAGTCGCGGAATTCTAGGAGGAGGGGGAAAAAGTAGTTTGAGTCATTTTCTTTATCATTGTTGTTAAGATGTGAATTGTGCCCTTCAGTTGATGAATTCTCATTGAAGCTTCAATGGAAGGGGAAGATGAAATAACATAAATGATAGCTATAATTAATTTTATACTAAGCTTCCTTGATGAAATTAATATTGTCAGATGGAAATGTAATTTAAGCAAAACGTGCTTATATGCTCATGGAAGCTGAGTTACACATTGGACTTTAAGAAAAAAATCATTCTTGCACTTCACAGACCTGCTTACAAAATGACTTAGCTTAATTGTTTGTACAGCTTTCTAGACATTTTAGCTTTTTAAAGGAAATAAGAGCACATGGGATGAAGAAGAGACAGACAAAGGTCATTTTAAAATTGCTTTTGTACTTTGGAAACTGTAGTCATGCTGGAGCCATTGATTTTTTTCAAAGAACCTAGTTTTTAACACATGTTAATATATTCTGGAAGTAGTTTTATATTTGTAAAAGAGTTTTAAAGATCCTGGAAATGTAAAACAATCTAAATTTATATTGAAGTAAATTATATTGGTTTATAAATTTCCAAATATATTTACTGAATGGTCAATAGACTTTAGTAACAAAGACATAAGTCAATATCCATTGCATACTTGAATTCTTTGTCTTTATATGATATTTCAAAAAAATTTAGCAAATGGTCTGGAAAAAAAGTCAAGAACAAGAAAACCTGAGCTCACTCATTCATTTCAGAGGAATGTAAAAACTTGGACTTCAGAAACTGGCATTGATTATACTGGCAAGAAACACCTGCAACTTGTTTCTTAATACAAAATTAAACATTGCATAGCAAATAATGAATCATTGAAAGATAAAATAATCTTCAGAATATCTTCCCTTAGTCTATTTCTCAGCCAGGCATAGTGACACACACCTCATTTCCCAGCCCTTTGGGAGGCTGGAGGATGACAAATTTGAACACAGTCTGGCCAACTTAGCAATGTGGGGAGACTCTGTCTCCAAAGAAGGAAACGGAGAAGGGGAAAAAGATATTCAATAAAATGGCTGCTATTAAGTTCACCAGTTACAAGAGTGAAAGCCTTATAGAAACTCCAGCTGATACACCCACGGAGAGAGTGGCTTACTGGTAAAGTCAGTATTTCTCCTTGAATTTACTTGTGGAAATGTGTTGATAATTGATCCTGTCCTCCAGAATCAATGGAATATATGAAATTAGCATACTTATGAGAGTGCAGAGACCTCACTGAGTTCTCTCCTCTTTGTGCTCGAAGTTCTTGTTCTTAAAAATATAGGACAGGAGGAATGCTTAGGTGATGAGTGATCATCATCTGGACTGGTCATTATCCTAGACGGGCTACAAAATGGCAGGCGACAAGGAAGAAGGAGAAACGCTAACATTCATCTAGGATCTACCCGTGTGACAGAAACTGTGGTGCTATTTCCCATGTCTGGTCTCTTATTGTTCCTTCATCAACCCTAAAAAGTGATATTATTTCCATTTTACACATGAGGAAAATAAAGCTCAGAAAGACACTCAGTTAAATGTGGATGGATTAAGATGTTTAACCCAGAGCCATAATTTACCTCAATATTTACTCTCTTCATGATAAAAAGTAATGACCTTACTTCTTCTTCCTACTTGTCTTTCCTTTATAGTCTTACAGTTCCTCTAATACCTCCAAGTATTATGCCTCAAACCATTCACTACTCACTTTTTTAAAAATGGAATTCTTTATTGGTACAGTTTATATACATCTCACAATTGCACATAACATTGGGGAATTTGTACCAATATAGGACACAGTCAATTCTCATTTTTACTTATATCCCCACCCACCCACACCTCCCCACCCCCTATATACATGCTCTTTTATTTTCTTTCAGAATCATATTTATTCCTTCCCCTCATTACATCCCCACACCAAATTTCCTTTGGAAATTTCTCGTTCTACAAAGACTGTCGTACTTTCTAGAGCCCATTTGCATCTACAGGTGCTCATATCAATGAGAAGAGCCGGTATTTGCCTATCTGTGATCTATTGATTTTACTCATTAGTGTGTCCTACAGGTGTATCCATTTGCACATAAATGAACCAATCTTGTCATTCTTTATGGCAGAATAATACTCCATTTTATAAAAAAAACCCCATATCTTCTTTATCCACTCTCCAGTTGATGGGTATTTGGGTTGTTTCCTTTATAGCACAAGAACTAGCAGAAAGAATCAACAAATGGGATCTCATCCTACTGAAAAGCTTTTGCACAGC
>PVIC010021784.1:10054-28376 GCA_004025085.1 Thryonomys swinderianus
ATAGAGTGGAATATTTCTATAGGAAACTTGGTGTGGGAATATGATGAGGGGAAGGAATAAATATGATACAGAAAGAAAATAAAAGAGCATGTATAAGGGGGGAGGAGGGGGGAGTGGGTAGGGATATGGGTAAAAATGAGAATTAACTTGTGGCATATACTGGTAAAAATTTCCCAATGTTATATGTGATTTTGAGATGCATATAAATTGTACCAATAAAGAATTCAATTAAAAAAAAAGAAAGACAAAGGAAGCCACTACATTCTCATACAGGGGACAATTCAAGAGAAAGAAATAACAATTTTAAATATTTTCATACCAAATTCTAATACACTCAACTATATAAAACAAACATTAATGGATATGAAAGGCCAGATAAACACCAATACAATAGTAGTAGAGGATTTCAATACCCACTTTCACAAATAGACACATTGACTGGACAATAACTCAGCGAGGAAATACTTGAACTAAACCAAATGCTTGAACACATGGACTTAATAGATATCTACAAATTATTTCACCCCACAAAGTCAAAAGTACATTCTTTTGACCTGCTCATGGATCATTCTCCAAAATAGACCACATGCTAGTTCATAGAACAAGTTTAAGTAAATGGAAAGGATTCAAAGTTATCCCCTGTCTATTGTCAGACCATACTGCCTTAAAATTGGAGCTGAATACCCCTGGTGGTGGCAGTGGCGGTGTCGGACTGAATCCTGCACACCGGCCTGCCCCACCCCGAGCGGCACAGATGACCCGGCTGCTCTGGGCACCATTCCATCCCTGGTGGCAGCGGTGGACTGAGGCCTGCACACCGCCCCACCCCACCCCAAGCAGCACAGATGACCCAGCTGCTTTGGGTGCCATTCTGTCCCTGGAGACGGCGGCAGTGGCGGCAGCGGCGGAATGAGGCCTGCACACTGGCCCACCCCACCCCGAGTGGAACAGACAACCTGCCTCCTCTGGGTACCATTCTGTCCCTGCAGACGGCAGTGGCGGTGGTGGACTGAGGTCTGCACACTGGCCCACCCCACCCCTAGCAGCACAGATGACCTGCCTGCTCTGAGTGCCATTCCATCCCTGGTGGTGATGGTGGACTAAGGCCTGCACACCAGCCTGCCCCACCCCGAGTGGCACAGACAACCCAGCTGCTCTGGGCACCATTCCATCCCTACTGGCGGCAGTGGCAGTGGCGGACTGAGGCCTGCACATCGGCCTGCTCCACCCCAAGCAAGCACAGATGACTCGGCTACCCCAGGTGCCACTCGTTCCGGGTGGCAGCGGAGGACTGAGGCCTGCCCACCAGCTCACTCCACCCAGAAGCCATGCAGTGAGAAGTCAGGTACAGACCCCAGACCCCATCCTGGAGCTGCGTTGTGAGGACTCAGGTCCGAAAGGAGGCAGGGCCATTTCCTACATCCCTCCACACTGCAGCCACGCTGAGAGACCAGGCAAGATAAAAAAAGGTGGGGGGAGTCTAGCTTCTATTTTGGCATCTACTCCTAGATCCCTCTACTCACCTCTTGACCCCACACCCTTTCCTATCTTCTTGTCAGAAGCAATACCCAGATGTAAAAGACTCTTAGGCTACCCTATTTCTTCTCCTATACTACTATAAGAAGGTCTACAAAGTCTCCAATGGTCTTACAGCATACAGTTGGTACTGTTTTATATATGCCCTTTTATCCTCTATTACCTGCTGGCATATATGAGGTTCTAGAGTATAGGAGATCTTCATAAATCTGATAACCCTATTTCACTCTCCTTCTGCCCCCCTACCTCTCTGATTCCCCAGTGACCTCTTACTGCCAAAGGGTTCAGTGGGTGCATTTATGATCTACATGTTGTATACACATTGCTGATTAATTCTAAATTTGGGCATAGGGACATAGAGGTAACTCATAAGCTCAAAGTCTCCAGAATATGATTTAACAAAAATTTTCATTTTATTTACTGTATCAAATACTGATATTGGTATTGATTGTATTATGGTAACAAACATGAGGTGATTGCTCTCCTCAAATACCTCCCGTGATGTGTCAGAACTGAGAAATTTTAAGAGTCATTACACATTCAAGGAGGACACCCCAAGAAGGTGTCACATCCAAAGAGCCCCAGATAATAGAAAGAAAGAGACCTGCAACAAACATTGCCCTGTCATCAGGCAAAGAAGAGCATTAAAAACAAAGAAAAAGTAGAAATGAGAAAATACACAAAAAACCAGACACAAAGATCACCACCACAGGGAAATTCAGAGAAAAGAGAAATAGAGCAAACTGAAACTCAAACACCAGGACTCCTGGAGATGGTAACTAAAGCAGATCTAGTAAAATGGAAATCAGAACTCATCTCTGAGATCAAAACAGGAATACTGTCTACAGTGAAAGACATCCTTAAAGAAGAGATCAACGAGATGCTAGAATCCAAGATAGCAGAAGCAATGGAACCTTTTAAACAACTACCAGCAGAGCTCCAGGGAATGATGAAGGAGAACTAAAGCTTGCACAGTAGGATGATTGAAGCAGCGAACCGAATCTCAGACCTAGAGGACAGCATAGCAGCCAATGAGCAGGAAAGGTATAATCTATGGAAAAGAGCAAGGGACCATGAGAAATCAATTCAACAGCTTCTACATGACTTAAAGAAAAATAATATAAGACTGATTGGAGCGACTGAGGAAGCAGGACCCAGTGTAAAAGACATAAAAAAGCTATTGTCAGAAATAACAAGAGAAAACTTCACAGGAAAAAAAATAGACATACAGATAAATGAGGCCTATCGGACTCCAAAACACTGTGATATAAAAAAATCTACACCTACAGATATAATTACCAAGTTTCCAGATGCACAACAAAAGAATGAAATACTGAAAGCAGTGAAAGGAAGAAAATCACCTACAAAGGGAAGCCCACTAGGATCACAGCACACTTTTCAACACAAACACTCAATGCAAGGAGAGCCTGGAGGGAAGTATTTCAAGTATTACAGGAAAACAATCTCCAACCTAGAATGTTGTATCCTGCAAAACTATCTTTCAGAATAGACGGGGAAATAAGATACTTCCATGACAAAGAGCACTTGAAAAACTTCACAAATACGAAACCTGTACTCCAAAAAATTCTAAAGAATATCTTGGAAAAAGACAAAGAATATTCCATACCCATGAGACCCAGGAGAGTGAATTCATTGGGGCAAACAAGAAACTAAATAGAGAAGGGGAAAAGCAAGGAAGGAAAAAAAAAAACAAACCCAAGAACAGGGAAACATGGCAGCTCTGAATATGTCCATATCAGTCATAACCATTAATGTCAGTGGCCTCAATGGGCCAATTAAAAGACACAGACTAGCAGATTGGATCAAGAAGCAAGATCCTACAATCTGCTGCATACAGGAAACACACCTAATACAGAAGGAAGCCCATAGACTGAAAATAAAAGGGTGGAAAACAATCCTCCATGCCACAGGACACTGCAAAAAAGCAGGAGTGGCTATCGTGTTTGCAGATAAAATAGATTTCAAACTCAAACTGATTAAAAGAGATAAAGAAGGTCACTATATTCTGGCACAAGGAGCTATCCAAGAGAAAGAAATAACAATCATAAATATTTATGCACCAAACTCTAATGCACCCAACTATATAAAACAAACATTACTGGACATGAAAAGCCAGTTAACCATGAATACAATAGTAGTGGGGGACCTCAATACTCCACTGTCACAAATTGACAGATCAATTGCACAAAGAATCAATAAGGAAATACTTGAGCTAAATCAAACTTTTGAGCAAATAGACTTATTAGATGTCTATAGAATTTTTCACCCTTCAAAGCGAGAATATACCTTCTTCTCAGTGCTCATGGATCATTCTCCAAAATAGATCAAATTCTAGTCCATAAAACAAGCTTAAGTAAATGCAAAGGAATCAAAGTTATCCCCTGCATAGTATCAGACCATAGTGCCTTGAAACTGGAGCTGAATGGCAAAAGAAATTCCAAGATCCTCACAAACACATGGAAATTGAACAACACTCTGTTAACCAACCAATGGGCCACAAAAGAAATTAAAGAAGAAATTAAACAGTTTCTACAACTAAATGACAACCCCAGAACAACATACAGGAATTTATGGGACACAATGAAAGCAGTTCTATGAGGGAAATTCATAGCAGTGTATGTATACACTTGGAAAATAGAGCAAACCGCAATAAACAATCTAATGATGAACCTCAGACAATTAGAAAAAGAGGAGCAAAACAAACCCAAAGCACATAGTAGAGAGGAAATTATAAGGATCAGAGCAGAAATTAATGCAATGGAGACAAAGAGAATAATACAAAGAATCAATGAATCAAAGAGTTGGTTCTTTGAAAGGATAAATAAGATCGACAGACCCTTAGCTAACCTTATCAAACAAAGGAGGGAAAAGGCTCAAATCCATGCTACAGGGAATGAAAATGGGGAAATCAGCACAGATCCAGGAGAAGTCCAAAGGATAATAAACACGTACATTGAAAATCTATACTCCAAGAAGATGGAAAATCTAGAAGAAATGGATAGATTCCTAGACTCATATGAACTTCCAAAGTTGAATGAAGGGGATATAAAAATGTTAAACAACCCGATATCAATCTGGGAAATTGAAAATGTAATAAAAAACCTACCAACAAAGAAAGGTCCTGGTCATGATGGCTTCATTGCTGAATTCTACAAAACTTTTAAAGAAGAGTTAATACCAGTACTTCTCAATCTCTTTAATGAAATTGAAAGGGAAGCAGTACTCCCCAAATCATTCCTTGAAGCAACCATCACCTTGATTCCAAAGGCAGTGAAAGATCCCACCAAAAAAAGAAAACTACAGGCCAATCTCTCTAATGAACATTGATGCAGAAATCCTCAATAAGATACTTGCAAACCGAATACTGAGAGTTATCAAGAAAATCATACACCCTGATCAAGTCGGATTTATCCCAGGGATGCAAGGCTAGTTCAACATATGTAAATCAATCAATGTAATGCACTTTATTAATAGCCTCCAGGACAAAAACCATATGATTATCTCAATAGATGCAGAAAAAGCATTTGACAAAATCCAACACCTATTTATCATCAAAACTCTACAGAGAATTGGAATCGATGGACTTTATCTCAATTTAATACAAGCTATTTATGAGAAACCAATAGCCAGCATCATACTCAATGGGCAAAAAATGAAACCTTTTACACTAAGATCAGGAACAAGACAAGGATGTCCATTGTCTCCACTCTTGTTCAATATAGTGCTGGAAATATTAGCCATAGCAATCAGGCATGACAAAGATATAAAAGGAATAAAGATAGGAAAGGAAGAAGTTAAACTGTCATTATTTGCTGATGATATGATACTCTATCTAGAGGATCCTAAAAGTTCAACCAAATGACTACTAGACTTAATTACCAGATTTGGTAGTAGTGCTGGATACAGGGTTAATGCTCAAAAATCAACCGCCTTTGTCTACACAAACAACAGACTCACTGAAAGAGAAATAGGGGAATCAATCCCTTTCACAACCGCACCCAGAAAAATGAAAAACCTAGGAGTCAATTTAACAAAGGAAGTGAAAGACCTCTACTCTGAAAAGTATAGGAATCTGAAAAATGAGATAGAAAAGAAAATCAGAAAGTGGAAAGATATCCCTTGTTCCTGGATAGGGAGAGCCAACATCGTCAAAATGGCTGTACTTCCACAGCTACTATACAGATTCAATGCAATTCCAATTGAAATCCCAATGGTATACTTCCCAGAGCTAGAGAAAATAATACAAAAATTCATCTGGAACCACAAGAAACCTAGAATAGCAAAAGCAATTCTAAGCAACCATGACATGGCAGTGGGTATTACAATCCCCAATTTAAAACTCTACTATAAAGCCACTGTGATAAAAACTGCATGGTACTGGCAAAGTAACAGACCTGAGGACCAGTGGAATAGATTAGAAGATGCAGAAACAACCCCGGGTACTCTAAACCACCTTATCTTTGACAAGGGAGCCAAACATCCTGAATGGAGAATGACAGCCTCTTTAACAAATGGTGCTGGAAAAATTGGGCTTCAACTTGCCAAAAGCTAAAGCTAGACCTATCTCTTTCACCATGAACAAAACTAAACTCACAATGGATACGAGACTTAAACATTAAAACAGAAACAATAAGCCTGCTGGAAAACAGATTAGGTAAAACTCTTGGAGACATTGGCTTAGCCAGAGACTTTATGACTAAAACCTCTGTAGCACAAGAAATAGCAGAAAGAATCAACAAATGGGATCTCATTCTACTGAAAAGGTTTTGCACAGCAAAGAAGTCACTGACACTGCCAAAAGACCACCAAGAACATGGGAAAAAATCTTTACTAGCTGTTTATCAGACAAAGGGCTATTATCTACAATATATAAAGAACTTAAACAGATCAGCCTCCCACGTTTAAAGACCCAATTCAACAATGGGCATCTGAAATGAACAGACACTTCTCAGAGGCAGAAGTTAAAGCAGCTGGATGTAAGGCTGGTTTCACAAATGTAAATCAATAAATGTAATACACTATATTAACAGACTCAAGAGCAAAAACCATATGGTTATCTCAATAGACAGAAAAAAAAGCATTTGACAAAATCCAAAACCCATTCATGATTAAAACCCTACAAAAAATTGGAGTAGATTGACTTTATCTCAAACTAATACAAGCTATTTATGCAAAACCAATAGCCAGCATCATACTAAATGTTCAGAAGCTGGAAACTTTCACCCTAAAATCAGGAACAAGTCAAGGATGTCTGCTGTCACCACTCTTGTTCAATATAGTGCTGGAAACAGCCACAGCAATTAGGCAAGACAAAGAATAAAAGGAATAAAGAGAGGTAAGAAAGAAGTTAAACTGTCATTATTCATTGATGACATGATACTCTATGTAGAGGATCCTAAAAACTCAACCAAAAGACTGTGAGACTTATCTGCCACATTTAGTAGTGTAGCTGGATAAAAGGTCAATGCTAAAATCAGTAGCCTTTGTATATACAAACAACAGACTAACTGAGAGAGAAATTGAGAAGGCAGTCTTTTCCACAATAGCATCCAATAAAATGAAATATCTAGGAATCATTCTAACAAAGGAGGTGAAAGTTCTCTATTCTGATAACTACAGCACTCTGAAAAAGGAGATAGAAGTTACCAGAAAATGGAAAGACATTCCATGTTCCTAGGTAGTAAGAACCAACATTGTCAAAATGGCTATACTCCCACAACTATTACATAAATTCAATGCAATCCCAATTGAACTCCCACCAGTATATTTCACAGATCTAGAGAAATTACCCCAAAATTTATCTGGAATCAAAAGAGATCTAGAATAGCAAAAGCAATTCTAAGCAACAAAGACACAGTGGGGGGTATTATGATCCCCAACTTGAAACTTTACTATAAAGCCACTGTGATAAAACACTGCACGGTACTGGTAAAGTAACAGACCTGAGGATCAGTGGAATAGATTAGAAGATCCAGAAATAAATCTGGATACACTAAGATACCTCGTCTTTGACAAAGGAGCCAAATATCCTCAGTGGAGAAAAGCCTCTTGAACAAACAGTGCTGGAAAAACTGGGTTTTAACCTGCCAGGGACTAAAGCTAGACTTATCTCTGTGTATAAAACTAAAATCAAAGTGGATTAGAGACTTTAAACATTACAACAGAAACACTAAACTGGCTGCAAAAGGTTAGGTAAAACTCTTGGAGACGTTGGCTTAGGGAAAGACTTTATGAATAAAACCCCTATAGCAAGAGATCTAGCAGAAGAAATAAAAAATGGGATTTCTTTTTATTAAGAGAGATCTGCCCAGCAAAGGAGACCAGCAGCACAATGAAAAGACAACCAACAAATTGGGAAAGAATCTTTACCAGTTGTCTCTCAGACAAATGCCTACTATCTAGAATATACAGAGAGCTTTAAAAAAATCAGCCCCCAAACTTAAAGATCCAGTTCGAAAATAGGCAGCTGAAATGAACAGACACTTCTCAGAGGAAGAAGTAAAAACTGCCAAGAAGCATATGAAGGAATGCTTAACACTGTTGGTCATTCAAGAGATACAGATGAAAGCAACACTAAGAATCCATCTCATTCCCAAATGAATGGCTGATATCTCAAAATTAGCCAGCACTGTGGAGAAAAAGGAGCCTTTCTCCACTGTTGGTGGGAATGTAGACTGTACAACCTCTATGGAAGTCAGTGTGGAAATTCCTAAAAGAACTAGGATTAGAAGTCCCATTTGACCCTGTTATTGCCCTGCTAGGAATATACATGGAAGAATTAAAAGAATCATATTATAGTGAAATATGTGCACCTATGTTCATAGCAGCTCAATTTGTGATAGCTCAATCTTGGAAACAACCCAAGTGTCCATCAACTGGAGATTGGGTAAAAAAGATGTGGTTTGTCTATAAAATGGAGTATTACTCTGCCTTAAAGAATGATAAGTTTGAGTCATTTATGCTCAAATGGACATACCTTCAGGACATACTCATAAGTGAAATAAATAGGTCAAAGATGTGTAAATATCATATCTGTTCTCTGGTATAAGAAACTGAAGAAGTTATTGAGTTCTAAAATGTATGATGGATATTGTGAAATAGAAAATATTCATAGAGAAATGTGGTGGAGGTATGAGAAATGAGGGTAAATAAAAAATGTGATGGTAATAAAAAAGTGAAACAAAACTTATGTATTTATGGTTGGGTTGTGGGGTGGGTAGAGGAATGGGAAAAATGAGAATTAAATTGTGCCATATACTGGTACAAATTCCCAATATTGAGTATGATCATGATATTTATATACAATGCACCAAAAAGATAAAATTTTTTAATTGCATTCTTTATTGGTACAATTTGCATACATCTCACAATCACACATAACATTGGGGAATTTGTACCAATATATGACAGTCAATTCTCATTTTTACCCATATCCCCACCTACTCCTCCCCATCCCCTATATACATGCTCTTTTATTTTCTTTCAGAATCATATTAAGAAGATAAAAAATTTTTAAAAAGCATTTAGTCTCAGGAAGGACTTTTTCCCAAGAAAGAGATGTTACACTGGGAAGGGGAAGAAGAAGCTGAAAGAAAGCTGGTATGAGTTGGGTCCAGTGTAGTGGTACTGAGCCAGTGTGTGGTTCCAGGTTCTGGGAGCCTTTACAGACTTGCTGAGTAACCTTCATCCATGTGACCAGAGAGTTGGACCAAAGGATAAAAATAATTCAAGAAAAAGAATCCAGTATGAATAAATGCAGAAGTCAGTCTGGTGATTGTAAATTAATTGCAATTAGTCTAGAATGCATCTGTTTAAATCACTTGATAAGAGTTAAGAGGGATTCTGAGGAAAAAAACCCATGGAATGCTGGTTGCCAAGCTATAGGCACCTAAAGAGTACAAAAATCAGAATCCTCTGTGGATACAGGGGCTGTAAAAAGGGTTCACCTCTGCCTGATTAAAAAATGCTCTGAGAAGATTCAGACTGAGATCCACAGAGCAGAGGGAGCCACAGAGTAGGACACAAAGATGAGAGCAGCCAGTGGTGCCATTGGCTGCCAAGATCAGACTGAAATATGCCACCTGCTGGTGTGTTGGGAGCCTAGGCCAGGTCATGGACAGGGGGTGTCTCTCCCCAGACACCTGGTAACAGCCCAGAAGACTTGCCTGAGAGAGCACAACAGCAGGTTGAGAAGGAGGGTGCGGGGCAGATTGACAGCCCATGGCTGGAGAGCACAGAGGATACTTCCAAAGCCCAGAGGCAGTGGGTGGAAGCACTGATAGCACCCTGGACCAGGCTTGAGATAATGCAGGAACTGACTCACGGACCAAGGCTGAGGTGGCTCGTTTTCAATTCATAACAGCAAAGCTGTGGAAAAGGTCTCAGTCTCTATCGACAGAGGAACAGGTAAAGAAAAGTGATGTGTGTACACGATGGAATATTATGCAGATATAAAAAAGAATGGAATCATGTCATTTGCAGAAAGAGGTGGAACTGGACATCATTGTGTTAAGTGAAAGAAGCCAGACTCAGTCACTCTCCCACAGGAGGAATCTAGCAAAAAGTTTTTAAAAAGAAAGATAAGAAGAGAGACGAGATCAAGAGACAGGGAAAGGGGCCTAGTAGAGGGGGATAAGGGTGAAGTCTGCTATATGCATGCACAGATATCCCAAAGCAAAAGCTCTGGTCTATAGAATGAACCCATAGTATAAAAATCATACACTGAAAGTAAAACAAAACAAAACAAGACAAAAAAAAACATACACTAAAAGTAAAAAGAATTAAGAGCCCTGTTAGCTCAGTGTGCGCACAAGTGAGGCAAACATGATGCGGAGCTGATGGGCAGCTCTCAGCAGGATGGTCCTCCAGGTCCTGCTACCAGGCTTACCAAGACTGTGCCTGGCCCAGAGGCTGCATGTAACAGTTCTCCATGGGTGGGGATGATGCAGGAACTCCCGGAGCACTGCTGAGCTGGTCTGAGTTAGAAATCTCTTCTTGTTGTGTGCTAAAGTGCATGGACTTTTGAGACTCCAACCCTCTTGCACTTTCCTCTCAGCCTGCTCAACCAGCAGCCTCTTGAGTGGCTAATCAGGGGCATCCAGCCAGCAGCTCCAGCCCCTAGGTCGGCTCTGGCTTCTGGGCAGTAGCTTTCCCATTTCTTTTGCAGCTGGACAACTGAGGCTTCAATTTGTTTAGTTTCTGCATAGAGATGAACCCAGGGCCTTCATACTGAGCCCGGATCTCATTAAATCACTGAGTTGCTCAGGGTGGCCTGAATTTGTGATCCTCCTGCCTCAACCTCCCATAGTGCTGGAACTGTGTCAGCCTGGACTTCCTTTATTAATGGTCTCCTCTATCCTCTCACACCACCTCATCCGGGCCACAGCATCCCTTGTGCCTACTGTTGGCCTGAATGAGAAAAATTTGCAGTTTCCCTTTAGTTTTGTGCTATTTTTCCTCCTGTTTACAAAATAGCTGCTTGTGCCCCTCTCCTAGCATCCCATGCTGCTCTCCTCCTTGATAACATCAGAGCAGCCATGACACGGAGAACTTCTCTGGCTCCTACTTCTCCCCACTGTGGTGGGCACCCCCAGGCTGCCCACTGTGTGTGTTTCTGGGCACTCAGCACTCCATCATTGGAGCCAGAGGTCTGCCACCTCCACTTCCACCTCACACCAGTCCCTCATGTCTCACTGTCATGAAGCCAGTAACATCTAGTTAAAATCTGGTCCTCCCACACCTGGAGGACACACTAATAAGTGAAATAAATAGAACACAGATATGCAAATACTGGATCTTTTCTTTGATATAAGCACCTGTAGAAGTAAAGGGGCTCTAGAATGTATGATAGTTTTTGCAGAATGGGAAATATCCAAAAGGAATTTGGTGTGGGAATGTAATGAGGGGAAAGAATAAATATCATTCAGAAAAAAATAAAAGAGTATGTATATAGGGGGTGGGGAGGGGGTGGGGTGGGTTGGTAGGGATTTGGGTAAAAATGAGAATTGACCTGTGTCACATATTGGTACAAATTCCCCAATGTGTGTGATTGTGAGCTGTGTATATAATGTACCCATAAAGTTTACGAATAATGCAAAAAAAAAAAAAATCTGGGTCTCCCAAACCTTCCACAGGGTCTGTTTGGAGTCTTGGAGGCAACACAGCTGTGATCTTAAGAGCTTATGTGATCTCAGACTTTAGAGCCCCTTTAAAAATGAGTTTTATACTTACCTCTCAAAAAAAATGCAATACCAGCTATCCTAGCGTGGGCTTCTCTGGCAAAATACAATAGGCTGGGCAGTGTAGACATAAACTTTGTTTCTCCTGCCTGTGAAGACTGGAAGTCTGTCGTCCATCCAGCAAGATGAGCAGGAGGCTGAGGTGCTCTCCCTGGCCTGCTGGTCACCTTCTCCTAGGTCCGCACATGGGAAGAGAAAGCCGGCTTGGCCTCTCTTTTCTTATGGAAGTTATCTCCCTAAGGTGTCCCCTCTGAGCAGGATCATGTTAGGGGACAAAGCTTCAAAATACACGTTTGAGGGGACACAAAGGCTCAATCTTTAGTGTCAAGCTTAGAAACTGTCTGTTTAAAATCTTTGTCTTCCCTTTTCACACAAATATAATCAAAAAGTTGATTTTTTTATTTGGTGTTCTGCAGGCCCCAAGATAGGCACTCTTTGTAGATAGCTCCCTAATTCTCTGAAGACATGTTAGGAGAACACAAGCTACCGTCTGAGCCCCCAGACGTTATTCACAAAGGTGACTGGTACAATGGGAAGAGACTGAGCCTCGGCGAGGGGTTTGGGATTCCACTGTCTGGTCCTTAGAGGACTCAGCTCGGCTTGGCCATTCTGTCATGTCCTGCTCCTCGTACCCTGTCCCTTTCTAGCCTCCTTCTTCCCTAGTGGCTAAAAGGGGTCCTCCATTGGTTCCAGGAGAAAAGTAAATAAAGGACAATACTACACCCTTCTGCCCCTCCCCACAGCCTGTGCACTCAGACTTGGTTTGGTTTCTCTTATGACATACCAAAGAGGGCTCTTATTTGTGTGTTTATTGCCTATCTGTTGTTCTTCCTGTGGAATATACATGCCAGACTCTTGGCCTGCTTGCTTACTGGCGTACTCTGTGTGCTGCTAAGAGGCTTGGCATGTCACAGGGGCTGGAAAGTTATTTGTGGAATTGAGTGGAAATTGCCACTGGGACAGGAGGCAAGGTTCCCATCCTGGGCTCTAAATCTTCTGAGTTTCAGAGCTTTTCTCTCTGGTAGCCAGATTTGTTTGTGCCAGCTTGTTGGCACTCTCCTAGAGGGCTGGCCTCACTTGAGCCTGCCAACTGCCCTGACATTGATTCATGTACAGTTCCTCTTCGGCATGAAGACAAGCTTCCTCCCGAGGGCTAATGGCCAAGCTCAGGAAACCCAGCCCAGATGTGGGACCCTGGGCTTGGCAGCTGGGAGTCAACACAGTAAACAGCCTCCACTTCTTTTCAATCATCTCCAAGCACTGCTGGGGCAGACACAGAGCTACTCTGAGCTTTTCTGAAGATGTGTGTCTGTACGTGACTTGACTGAGTCAGGAGTGAGCAAGGCCTGGTGTATGCTCACCATTAGAACTTGGTGTGGAGCACACACCCAGCACTGCGTGTGGAGGGGGCAGGGAGGTGCAAGGGCTGGGCTGATGGCCAGATGGCCTGGACACAGCCCCAAATTCAGGGTTTGAGTCGGTGCGGGGAAGAGGACTGCAGATTATAGAGGAGAGCAAAGAGCAAAGAGCAAAGAGCAAAGAGCAAAGAGCAGGGGACAGGGGACAGACTCATGCTGTACAGCACACTGCTGGCACTCGGGATGCTGCTGTTTCTCCTCTTGCACTGCCTTGCCTTGTCGTGCCTGCTAGAAGCTCACCTATAGCAGCAAGGCTCTTGCCCATGAACATGACTCAGTGCCAGGAGGCACTGAAGGTCTTGGAGGTCTCCTGTGCTCACCGATCTTATTCACATGGCTCAGCAGGATCTTTCCTGGAAGGCATCTGACCTCCACCCCCCTGGCACACTCACTCCATCTCTGCTCTCTGAGTGCCCACTGTGGCCATTTGCAGGAATCGGTATGTTATGCCCAAGTCTCAACAAGCGACAGTCTCTCAAGAAACAACATGATCTTAAAGTCCAACCAAGAGTTTTATTACCCAGCTGGGGTCTGCTGCCCCTAGGTTAAGCTGAGAAAGAAGCTCTAGGACAAGCCAAGGAGGAAGGGCCTCATGTTTGACTAAGACACAATATTTAAAGGCGAAATCTATTACCCCCCCCCATTACCAGGAGGTTTCTATGCAGAAGTGAGTTGCAGAAGCCAATAGCAAGAGTTAGATCACCAGTTACTATAAAACATGCTTTCTAAAAACATAATCTGCTGCTGTGCTAATCAGTTGGGTGGAGTTTTGTTTGTTTGTTTGTTTGTTTTTGACACAGGATCTCGCTTTGTAGTTCAGGCTGGCTCTGAGCTCACTATGTAGTCCAGGCAAGCCTCGAACTCAGCAATCCTCCTGTCTCTGCCTCTCAAGTGCTGGGATTACAGGCATGAGCCACCATGCCTGGCACTGTGGTATGTGGTATTGATTGTTGGTGGGCGTGAATCTCCATGCCCAGCATTGTATGAGGTTACCGGCGATTGAACTCAGGGCCTTGAGCTTGTGAGGCAGGCACCGGAACCACTGAGCTAACCCTCCAGCCCTGGGTGGAGAGTTTTTAAGGAGACAAGTACTGGATTCACAGGGAGGTTACAGGATACAAAATAGAGGTTTTTACCAGAATGGCTGTTTTTATGCCAGGTTGGGTCTCACAGGTACTCAGCAGGGACACAGAAATCAGTCTGTGAGCAGCGCTTATTCCCTTCATGCTGTAAATGTGGCATGAAGTTTCCTTCATGTTTGTCATACTTGAGCACCAGTCTTGCCAGATAGCCTCCCAGCTGACAGTCCTCACTCTCAGGGAAAATTTCCACAGTGATTGTTTTAGACAATTTTGGGTGCTTGTGTGCAAAATCAGGGTGCAGGGAGTACAGCGCAGGGCTGGCTGCCAAGGCCTGGGCACAGAGGTGACACTCCATGGTGCTTCTTGCCGGCTAAGGGAGTGAGAAGCTGAGAAGGGAGCATCATTGCCTGGCAAGGCTGAGCTTTGAAGCAGGGCTGAGCTGGGATCTGGCTGGACATAGATGGGGGGAAGTGCTCAAGTAATAGAAAGTTCTTTAGGTGAATTTCTGGGAGACAATATGGCAGAATGAAAATAGCTTAGGATTTGTAACCAAATGAACATTTTTTTTCTTTTTTTTTTTTTGAGACAGGGTCTCACTTTGTAGTTCAGGCTGGCCCTGAGCCCACACAAGCCTTGAATTTGGCAATCCTCCTGCCTCTACCTCTGGGGTGCTAGGATTACAAGCATGAGCCACCACGCCCAGCATTGTGGTATGTGGGTACCAGGGATCAAACCAGGGACCTTGGGCTTGCTAAGTAAGCTAAATCTCTGGCCCAAATCAACATGTTTTTGAGATAGAATAGGAGGAATAAAAATAGACTGAAAGGAGAAATAGCAATTTTAAAATTGTACTTTTAAGTGAATTGCAGCTCTGGGACCCAATTGAAGCTTGTGTTTGGTGTCTGTACCTGTTTTTACTCCCAAGCCTGTTTTGTTTTTTCCATCTAAGCGACTCATTACACAATTTCTAAAAGTCTGAAAAAGACACTGTGAGATTATACATTGGATCAGGCTTTTCTGTATAGAGCCTGGGCCTGAGCTCTTCTCTGGATACTATAGATGCACAAATCTCAAATGTCCACTCTCCAGGGAACAGCACTATTATCCAGGTGCCACATCACTAAATTTCAAACATGCCACCAGTCTGCACTCTAACCTACCGCTCACAGGCCTCCAACAGACCAGGAGCACACACCCCCAAGACTGCACAGGTACCCACAGACCAGAGAGCCCCTAACCTCCAGAGCTCACAACTTGAAATACTTTTTGATGGAAGTCACCAAACCTATGCCATGGTGGGGGCAAGTTAAGGTCCTCACCTCCCTTTAGGGGGACTCCTCAGACTCCATCCAGAGACACTCTCCATCATTTATCAACTATACGACTTATGCTTTAGAAAGTAAAAGCTAAAGAAAATAAAAGAAAAAATTAAAAATAGGAAAAGTGTTTATAAAATAAAAATTTTTAAAAAAGAAGTAGATGAAGAAAAATGGCTGGGGGCTACAGGCCTCTAAATAGCTTGTGGCCAGCAGCCATGGCCATTGTGCTCTCCTGCTTGGCCCATGCTCAGCCCTATAATAATTTTCAAGATAGCCAGAACCACGTGTGTTACCTGCCGCTGTATAACAAATGCCACAAACTTAGCAACTGTAAAGAGCACACATTTACCTTTTCTCAGTTTCTGTGGGTCAGGACTCTGGGCAGTTTAGACTCTGCTTCAGGATCACTCACCAAGTGAAAGCACAGGTGTGTCCAGAGCCAGGGTTTCATTTAAGGCCTCTCTGGGGAAGGCTCCACTTCCAAGCTCACACAGTTGTTGACAGAAGCCAGGTTCAGCTTCTTCTGGCTGTTGGCTGGAGGAATCTTCAGTGGCTTCCATCACCCTCGTAACAGACATGGTTACATGTTCCTTTAAGCCATCAAGGATGGGGCATGTGAGTAAGACAGGCATTACAGTTGTGACTGACCAGGTATACTTTTCCTTTGGCTGTATTCTGTTGGTTAAAAGCAAGTCCCACGTCCGGCCTATGCTCAAGCAAAGGAGTGGCGGACTGCACAGGGCGAGACTCCTGAAAAGTATGGGCATGAGGTTACCTTAGCTGCCCCACTATGCAGGCATTTCAACGGTGACAAAAGAGAGGATGTTTATTAGTTTCAGCAGTCAGACTGCCTGGGATAGAAAGCTTTCTGTAGCTTATGAGATGGTTTGAAAGCACTTAAATGTCATATCAGTCCATTCTTGGGAGATTGTGATTCTCAAGATTTTTGTTCTGCTATAAGCAATCATTCGAATTAAATTTTAGAGTTGTAACATACAATATATTGGGAAGAACTCCAAGTACTAAACATCTAAAATATAGGATAAAAATGCAAGAAAATATCTTCTTTTTGAGAGGCGGTCTTTTTCACTTTTTATTGGCCACACAGGTTTATGGGAGATTTGAACATGCACATAAGGTACTTTGCTCATTGCCATCCCTTTCAGCCCTCTCCCCACCTCCGGGTGGATGGAGATTTGTGATGCAAACCTGCATTCTGCTCGTATTCATCCCCATTATGTACCTTTGCATCCCCCTTATTTCTTTTTTCTTATCTAATACTAATCTCCCTTTACTTTTTTGGTCATGTTTTAGATTCCACATATTAGGAGGAGAAGAGAGTGAGATCTATTTTGTCTGAGTCTTGCTTCTTTCATCCAACATCATGGCTTTCAGATCCATCTATTTTCCTACAAATGACAGAACTTCGTCCTTCTTTTTGACTAAGTAATACAATTACATTTTCTTTACTCACTTGTCTGTTGATTGGCTATATCTTGTGCATTGTGAATAGTGTCATAGTGCACATGGGTGTGCAGGGTTCCCCTCAGCGTGCTGACTTAACGCCTCCAGTGTACACCAAGAAGCAAAAGAATCAGTTTAAATGTAGCTCTTCTTCTACTTTTTTGAGGAAGCTACCCACTGATTTTCACAGTAGCTGTACTAATTTACATTCCCACCAGCATGTACTGTGTTTTGTATTCTCAGTGATAGGCATTCTGAGTGGGGTGAGATGAATCCCAGTGTAGTTTTAATTTGCATTTCCCTAATTGCTAAAGATGTTCAACATTTTTTCCTGTTTACTAACACATGTTTGCAGTACACAGTGATTATATTTCTTGTGGGGAATTGGGACACGAACATAATACATCCCAGTTCTTTTGTCATCTCCTTCTGTCACCTCTGTCTCCTTCCTTTCCCTTCCCTTTGGATTTGAGAAAGATCTATCACCCTACTTTATATTATCTATCTTTTAGTTTGCTTTTTCTTTGTATTTTGGATTTCTTACATAAGAAAAACCATGTGATATTTGAGATGTTTTTTTTTAATTTCACTTAAGATTAAGGCCTCAAGGTGCATCCATTTTCCTACAAATGGCTCACGTTTATGATGCTTTATGACAGAGCAGTGAGCCACTGTGTGTAAATATCACACTTGCTTTATTCATTCATCTGCTGATGGACACACAGGCTGCTTCCAAGATTTAGCTATTATGAATTGCGCTTCTATAAATATAGGTGTGTGTCGCTTCCCCCTCGACCAGCAAGGAAGACGCGACCGCGAACTCTTCTTTCTGCTGTTTTATTCCGGATCCTTTGCTTGAGCAAAAACAAAAAGGCCCTCTTTCACAGGCCTCTCTCAGTATATATATACATAGTCATCAGCCAATGCCTGAAGGACACGTGGCATTCTGGGATAGGCGGCTACACAGCGGAAGCGAACTGGCTGATCAGGCAATGCCTAAATATAGACTTGTTTTTCAGTGGTTCAGACCACTTGACCTACTTCCTCAGTGCCATCTTTTGGGCGCGGTTGCCCTTTGGCTCTCCACAGTTCCCCCTTTTTGTTTTAATGGCCAGAAGAAGAAATGCGCCAGGCAAGAGTAGAGGTCTGATCTCTGATCGGAAATGAAAGGGTCCCGAAACGATCCAGCGCAAGACTTATCATCTCGCGAGCACCGTACCTGCCCGATACCTTTTTCTCAGAGA
>PVIC010021785.1:0-28265 GCA_004025085.1 Thryonomys swinderianus
GGGATCGAACTCAGGTCATTGCGCTTGCGAGGCAGGCGCCAGAACCACTGAGCTAACCCTCTGGCCCTGAAATTTTCTATTTCTTTGATTTCTAAAGTACTATTTTTCCTATTGAACTAGATTCTTTTGTAATCTTCCTCTAAAAAAATCACTAAATTTTTTGTAGATGAAGGATATCAACATTTTGTTATATATGTTACAACATTTCTTTTCTTAATTTATTTCTTAGACTTTTTATAGTTTTCTTCTCTCAACACAGGAGCTTCAGATTTTCTGGTAGGTAAATAATTTTTGTTTCATGAACACTGATTCATGAACACTGGAAAAGATACATGTTATCTACTATATATAGGCTTCAAAGTTGTTCAATCAGCTGTACTAATTGTATTATTCAAGTCTTGTATCTTTGTCTAGTTGCCCAAGCAAAGATTAAATGTGATAAATCCTTCTACTGTAGGTAGTATCTCTACATTTACTTTGTATGTTTAGATAAAATGTTGTCTGATGCACCAGCACTCTTGAGATCGAAATCTTCATGAACTCTGAACAGGGAACTATTTTCTGACACAGTGCTTCTCAAAGTGCAGTCCCTGGACCAGCAGCCTGGGCCTTTGTAGGAACCTGTGAGAAATGCAAATTCTCTGGTCTTGCCCAAGACCTACAAAAAGTAAAATTCTAGGGGTAGGGCCCAGTAATTTGTGTTTTAACAAGAAAATTCTGATGCATGGGAAAATTTAAGAACTGGTAGTCTGATGTTTAATTACACTGTTTTATTAGTTTGTGTCTAGTATTAAATCATTCATTTCTCAGTAATTTGCCAGATCAACTTTCTACTTGTTTGCATGTGCCTGAAGATACATTCCTATACTTTCTCGTACTTTCATTCATTGAATAGCAAGGTACTGAATGCAGGCAGAAAATGCTGAGCAAATCAACGTGATTCCTGTTTTCAAGGAGTTTATGATCTGAACAGAGACAGAAAAAATGGAATAATAACCCAGATAAGTTTATTTGTTTTTGTAATACAGGGGATTGAGCTCAGGCCTTTCCACTACATCGCCAACCCCATTCACTCACTCACTCACTCACTCACTCACTCACTCACTCATTCATTCATTCATTCATTCATTCACATTTTCAGAGAGGGTCTTGCTAGATTGCCTAGGCTAAGCCCAAACTTTCTACCCTCCAGCCTCAACCACCCAGAGAGCCAGGATTACAAGCATGTGACACCATGCCTAGCTCAGACAAACTTTTTTTTTTTTTTGAGACAGGGTCTCACTTTGTAGTTCAGGCTGGCCCTAAGCTCATTATGTAGCCCAGGCAAGCCTCCAACTCAGCAATCTTCCTGCCTCTGCCTCCCGAGTGCTGGGATGACAGGTGTGAGCCCGGCACTGTGGTATGCGGTATGTGGTATGTGGTACTGATTGCTGGTGGGCGTGAGTCACCATGCCCAGCATTGTATGTGGTTACCGGGATCGAACTCAGGGCCTTGTGCTTGTGAGGCAAGTGCCAGAACCACTGAGCTAAATCTCCAGCCCAAGCTCAAATTTAAAGCTGCAATGACAGGTCACAAATACAATGCTATCAAAACTCATGACAGAGGCTTTAATCTCTTTAAAGAAGTAAGAAAGAGTTCCCTGCGAAAAAAATAACACAAACTCAGTATAAAAGATAAGAGATTCAGGCGGGGCGTGGTGGCTCACGCCTGTAATCCCAGCACTCGGGAGGCAGAGACAGAACTGCTGAGTTCCAGGCTTGCCTGGGCTACATGGTGAGCTCAGGGCCAGCCTGAACTACAAAGCAAGACCCTGTCTCAAACAAAACAAAACAAAACAACAAAACAAAACAAAACAAAACAAAACAAAACAAAAGAGATTCACTAGGCATGTCTCTAACAAACCATTATGAATTGGATTATCTAAATTAACCTGACAAAATTTTATCTTCCAACAAAGGATATTATGCCATTTGTTTTTATTGCTATAACTGATTTAGTTTTAGTATCCCTAATCCAAAAATCTGAAATCCAAAAATGTTCTCAAATCTAAAGTTTGCTGAGCAATCACAAGATGCCGTAAGTGGAAAATTCCACTGCATGGTAATTCATTTCATGTATAAAATTGTTTTTAAAAATTCTACATAATTATCTTTGGGTTATTTCATCTATATGCAAATATTCCAAAATCTAAAAGAAAAATCCAAGATCACAAGTATTTCTGGTTCCAAGTATTTATTTTACAATCCTTTCTCCTTCCTATCCCCAGATTGAATTCATACAGAGCCTTACATGTTAGGCAAATGCTTTACCACTGAACTATACCCCCAGCCTTCTGTTCTACCCTCTCTGGCTTGTTCTTCTAGTTTTCAGTTGTTTGGTACATGAACTCTCTGCTTTCTCATTACATTATCTTCAATATTTCATTGTTTTCCATTACTGGGTGGGTTTCTATTGTTGGTTGTGTGTGTGTGTGTGTGTGCATGTGTGTTTAAGTCAGAGACTTGCTATGTAGTTAAGGGCAGACTTAAACTCACTTTATAGGCAAGGATGGCCTCAAACTCTGGCTCTTCTGCCTTGCCACCAGGCCCAGCTCTCTGCTATTTTACCTAGTATATATTTCTCTAGGTATTATTACTCAAATGGAAAATGGTAATTTCAAGTCTGTTATCACTGAGAAAGGTAGTTTAACCCAGTGCTTCTCAAGCTTTAGGATGTGCAACAATCATCCAGGAAGTCTGTATCACAGGGCTCCAGCCCAGAGATTTAGACCCCACAGTTCTGGGCTGGGGCCTAAGAATTCACATTGCTAATCAGTTTCCGGGAGATTGATCGCCCTAGTCCACACTATGAACAAGACTGGCTTAGCCTAATTCACTGTATCCTCATCTTCTTATTTAAAAAAACAACAACAATTCACTTTTTCATATTTTAGGATAATCTTTGTCTTAGGCACTCAATTTTATAATAAGATTTGCAATGTTTTAAACTTCTAGTTTATCTCTTTTAACTGTTACAAGTCCTCTTAAAACAATAAATTCCTCATTACGGGCCCTTGAATGTGCTCTACTACTTAGTCCTCTGGAGTATGAATTCAAAGAATGTTTTGAAGATGGGTACAGAAGAGAAACAGTATGTTTCTGGGACCTTGCTTTTTTCTTTAAACACAAAACACAATTCAGATATAAAATTCTTATATTAAAACCCTTCTCCTTCAAAATATATCTATTTTCTTCTTTTAGCATTTAGAACTGCAGAGAAGTGTAAGGAAGTCTATCTTGCATTCATCTATAGAGATTTGATTTTAGTATCTTACTAAAAAGAAAGTATCTTACTTAAAGAACACTAAGACTCAGGTAAGGATTTATTTAAATTGACTCTAGCTGACACATGATGAACATTTTATATTTGTATACAGGTTCTCTGCTGAACAATTTTTTTCTTCTATTAGATCTTTGAGTTCTGCTTCAGTCCCATGGTACTAAAACCATCCTTTTACTGGAACTGGTTTCTTTCTTCTTTGGGAGGGGGAGGGACAGGGTCTCGCTTTGTAGTTCAGGCTGGCCCTGAGCTCACTATGTAGCCCAAGCAAGCCTAGAACTTAGCAATCCTCCTGCCTCTGCCTCTTAAGTGCTGGGATTACAGGCATGAGCCACCACACTCGGCTCTGTGGTATGTGGTAGACTGCTGGTAGGTATGAGTCATCACACCCTACCAGTATTGCTGTATGTGGTTACCGGGAATCAAACCAGGGACCTTGCCCTTGCTAGGCAGGTGCCGGAACCACTGAGCTAAATCTCTGGCCCTGGAACTGGTTTCTTATTGTCTGTATCATGTATTTCTTATTCAACTATTCAGAGTTGGCCTTCACCTCATCAGCTCCATTTCTGCAGACTGATTCTGTTGTTTATTATCTACACTGTAGGTTTAAATTCTGTTTTTCTACTTTCTGCTTCCCTGAGATCCTTTCTCATCTGTTCTCTATTTGCTGTTTTAACTTATCTTGTTTTTTCACCATAACAACTTCAGGCTAGTTTTTCACAGGGGTCATGCCATGAACTAGAGTGAGTCCTCAATGTGATAGGATTTGGAGGCTGGGCCTCCCGTGGGAGGGGCGATGAGGATGGGTTAACACCCTTAGAAGAGATACCTGATCCTGATAGCTCTTTCCTCTCCTTTTCTCTCCTCCCCTTCTTACCCCTCAGCCACACAAGGACCAGGGAGCCAAACTTCCTCCTGGCCTCTCCATGCTGGCACCCCGACCTTGGGGTTTCAGCCTCCAGAACTGTAAGAAATTTCTGTTCAGCCACCAAGGATATGTTCTTTTGTTATGGCAGGCCAAGTGGATGAAGGTCATATTTTCTTATACTCAACTGAGGCTATATATTTTTTTCTTATCTACAGTAGATCATTTTCAGAGACATACTCTTCCTTGGAATCTCCTAAATTCTATTTGTTATGTAGACTTTTTATAATCTCTTAAATTATTCTTCTTCATCCAGGCATAAAAATCAACTAAGCCTGGGCCAGAGATTTAGCTCAGTGGTTCCGGTGCCTGCCTCACAAGCGCAAGGTCCTGAGTTCGATCCCTGGTAACCACATACAATGCTGGGCATGGAGACTCACGCTCACCAATCAATACCACATACCACAGTGCCGGGCGTGGTGGCTCACGCCTCTCATCCCAGCACTCGGGAGGCAGAGACAGGAGGATTGCTGAGTTCGAGGCTTGCTTGGGCTACATAGTGAGCTCAGATCAGCCTGAACTACAAAGTGAGAACCTGTCTCAAAAAAAAAAAAAAAATCAACTAAGCCATAAGCGAACAATCTGCTTTACTGTTCCAATATACAACAGAATAGTTGTACCTCTTCCCTCTGCTCATTATCATGATGGTAATTCTCAGATCGCCAGCTGAAGGTCGAGTGACACGAGCCAACATGGTGCTTCTGGCGGGTGTCCTCTACTTCTCTGTGGCTCTGGCTTTCTCCTACTTAACTCTCTAATTTGCTCAGCTGATGCCAAAATGGAAGAGATTTTTTTCCCTTCCCCTGACCCACAGTTTTCCTTGGGTTGTCTAGTTTTCAGAACGCCTGATGTCTCTACTGCTCCCCTTGTCCTTTGCCAAATGTTTCCTAGGGTGTGGTGGCACTGGCCCACTCATGAGAAAAGGCAGCAGCCCAAGAAGCAAGACTCATCTTCCAAGGCAAATCCTGAGTGGCGGCTGAGGGGGTGACCTTCCACAGCTCCAGCAATCTCAGCTCCACAACCCCAAGCTAGGAACAGTCTGGCCTTTCTCAGTACAATGCACAATCCTTATCATCTGTGAAAATACCTCCAGTTCCTAGCGTGGGTTGGTTATTAGACTGAGTTACAAGATACACAGAACAAGTTTCATCTCGCTTGGAATCTTTGTGGGTGGTTAACAGGTCTCACCTACTTAATGCTTTCCAAGCTTGTGTCAAGGACTATGCTAATTCCCTTACAAATATAATCGTACATAATCCCCATGACAAGCTTGAAAATGGAGTCTTATTGTCATCACCCCACTTTAGAGTTAAACTGGATTAGACAGATTAGAAAATTTGTGGGGATTCACGTAGCTCTCAAGTGGGGAGGTAGGACTCAGGTCTGGGCTGGACGCCGAATTCCCGCCCCGGACACCTCTCTCTTAGGAACATCTCTTGTTTCTTACGCCCTGACTACCTGTAGGAGCCACTTACTGAGCTAGAAATTTCATTTTCCTTAGGCTGTTGTTTTGTTTTAGTGGTACTGGGGCTGGGAGCAGGGCCTCACACACGGCAGTCCAGCAACTGACCACTGAGCTACATCCCCAGCCCAGGGCTGGACACTTGGTCGGTGGATTCTCCAACAGCCTTGGAGAACAAGCAGTAAACTGGTGATGCCAATGTTCACATGCAATGCTGGTTTGATCCCTAAGCCTTGCTTCATAATGGCAGGACCATGGTGGTCAGAAGAGCAGGGCTGCGCTGGGGCTGCTGGGAGATGGTGGACAAAAGGGGAAATTTTGTCCATGGATCCCTCTGGTTCTGTATTGAACATGAATGTCCGGCTTTTCCACCAGACCATGAATTCCTCAAGTGCTGTGAACCTATGTGATTCACAGTTGTGTTGCTTCTGCTAACTCCAGGCAGTCTGGATGTCAGTGTCACCATCATCTTCATCTTTGAGATTATGTTCCTGCTTCTGTTTCGGGAGTGTTTACGCGCACGCAATCGGTACTACGCCATCCACTCTGTATCCATTATCTCCTCGGCAGTTTCCTGAATGCTTTAAGATGCGTTAAGAAAAAAGTCAAGATCCGTCCTCTGACCATGACAAGGTAGGAGGAAGAGGCCACCTCCTTGTGCCCATCCTGCTCCTCTCAAGGCCCCTCTTCAGGCACGACAGACTGCAGTGCTGCAGTGCTTCTGGTTTTCTTTCACCCAGATTTCTTCACCTCTTTGTTCTAGACTTTTGCAAACAGTCTTAGATTGTTGATGTAACCCACCAGACGTAAGAAAGGTCTCTTCTTGCTGGGCAGTAGGATATGAATAAACTGTAACTTCCCAAAGTGCTGGAACAAGGCATCTCCCACCCTGTGGTCCCACCACACCTGCCCTAGGCCTGGCCAGCCAACCCCTCCCAATTCAGTCTCCAACCAGTGGCCAGACTGGTTGTTAGGATGTTCACCAAAAATATCCCCTAAAAGTTTCATGTAATCAACAACCTTTTGGAAGGGCGTTGGCTCGTGGAGGCCCCGTACTCCTCAGTGGATTGACCTATTGATGAATTCATGGCTGAAAGTGCTGGTAGGAAGAGGTGGGGCCTGCTTGAGGGTGGGTCACTAAATTTGTGACCTAAGGGCATATTCTTCTCCATGGCTTTTCCCTGCTCTTTCTCTGCTTCCTGGCTGCCACGAGTTGAGGATCGTTCTCCTGCCATGTCATTTCTGCCTTGTAGTCAGACTACCATGGTCCAAATTCTCAGAAAACCATGAGTCACAATAAACCCTTCCTCGTTTAAGTTGCAGGTACCAGGCATTTTGTCCCAGCAATGGGAAAGTGAGTAATACACTGGTTGCCTAAAATGCAAATGCTATCAAGTTTTTCCCCATTTGGTAAATTCTGGTTCATTCCCATGAAGACAGAGTCCAGATGCATTCAGAGCTCTTAGACCTGACTGAGTCCCAGCTTCTCCTTCTCCCTCTCAAAACCAGGGCCTCCTCCAGCCTTTGTGTGTCTGTGGTGCAAGGGGTACCCCTGTGCCCATTCTGGAAGCTTCCTGGATGCCCCAAATTGGAACCCCCCCTTTATGTGGATTGTAACTGCCAGCTCACGTACCTTCTGCTCCCAACCCGGGCTCCTTGTAAATGACTCAAGGGCAGGGGCACATCTGTCCCATCCACTTCTGTGTTCCAGCAACACACGGAACGAGTTTGTTGGGACCAAATGAGTCACATGCAAGGCTCCTGCCCCAGGAGATTTACTGCAGGTGGTCTCAGCACAGCTCTGTTCCCTGCGAAGCCCCTCTGATGACTTTCCAAGCACCTACCAAGTACCAGGCATAGTGCAAACGAGCATTTACCTTCACAACCCCATAACAAACCTGCAAGGAGTATTGTCCTCACCCAAAAGGGGGACGGCTGAGGTTCAGGATGATTAACAGGCTTCCAGGGCACCACGCAGCACACCACATTCACTGCCTGCACTGCCCAGACCCTGACAGTGTACTGTCCACAACTCCTTGAACTGACAGCCTGAGACTAGCTAGTGTGACTGATAGGTGGGTGCCAGGGAGAAATGCCCTCCTGCCAGCACTGGGACTGAGCCTTGCCTGCCTCACTTGGTCCCCACCCACCCCTCTGCCCGGGGAGTGCTACGTACTTGGACCAATTTTCTGGAACGGTTCCGGGGGTTCCTCCTTCACCTCATCAGTGGCCACGACACCTTGGTCGAAGGGGTCTGCAGGGGAACGCACAACCATCAGCACCGTGGTCTCTGGGTTCTCAGGAGCCCAGGTGGGGACAGGGAAGGTGGGTTGTCACCAAAGACTTACCTGCCCGGTTCTCGGGGGCCCCTTCCACACTAAACACTGCGCCCAGGTGGGAGGCAGCCGCCGCAGAGGGAGAGAAACAAACAGGAGCCTATTAGTCTCTGTCCTGCACTCCCAGCCTCTGTGGTGGCCAGTGTGTCCCTGGAGCTGCGAGGGCTGCCTCGGCCAGCGTGGAGGCCCAGAAAGGGCACATCCCTGCGAGGACGCAGCCTTCAGCTCAATTCCTCCAGCTCCCCGTGGGCAGATGCCCACCCCAGGGGCAGACAGACAACTTCTCCCTGGACCTGAGTGTGGATCCTAGCACTCACTGCAGGGGCCGAGCAGGAGAAAGGGGAAGAGGCTGGGAGAAGAAAAGGCGGGGCGAGAAAGGAGGAGCCACCAGCCATGGGTGGCGGGCTCAGGGCCACTGCTTGAGATGGGCTGAGTGGGGGCTGGAGTGGGAACACTGCCTCGGTTCTCTCTGGGGCCAACACCCTCTTTCTAGGACTCTGGACTCCACAAATGAATTATCTAAATTTATTGTTCTAATTTCTAACTCTATAATCTAATGCTGAAATGCCATCATTCATTTTTAAAAATTGGTTTAATTTCACCAGAGCATGCAAATACCTAATATAAAACTATAAAATGATATGAAATGAAATTCAATATTCGACTGATTTTGACCTATCAAAATGGCGATTTCACTTAGGGTAACCTAAACAGAGGCACATGTGGATAACCCTGAGGGCACCCCCCTGAATCCTCCGGGGTCGGTCACTCCCCTCGTGGTCTGGCGAAGAGGAAGAAGGCTGGGGGCAGGTCTCCGAGGAAGGGCCCCTCTCTGTGGGACTCACCATCCACAGCGTGCAGGTCCCGGTGCTCTTGGAAACAGCTGTAGTACTTGTACTTCTTCCCACAGATGTCGCAGGTATACCTGAAGTTGTCTGTGAGGGAGGGAAAGCCACATGTGCCTACCAGCAGGGGTGGGGGTTTCCGGCCAGTGCCTCTGCCTCAGGGACCGGAGCTGGGACCAGCCCCATCTGGCCACAGCTGGATGGCTCTGTGCAGAATGTGCTCTGAGCCACCAGACACGGGCACTGCCCACGTCTCCTGAACCAAGAAGCTGTTGCCAGCCTGGCCCCCGTGAGGCTCTGCAGCTCACAGAGGGAGTGACAACAGTCGTCACACGCAGTGACCATGGACAGGCACTAGGCCCGCCCACCCTGCCCTCCTGTCCTTGCAGCAAGGAGGAAGCGGGCTCCCAGGAAACAGGGCCAGAAGAGCCCTGCTGCAAGTCTCACGGCTGGGAGGGTGGGCAGCTTCAGTGACGGAGCCTGGTGAACGTCCTCTGTGAGAGCCTTTCCTTGTGAGTCTGGGCTGGGCCTCGTGACTAGCTGCTGACGAGCTGCATGCGGTGAACGTGACAGGGTATCCCTTCGGAAGTCAGGTGACAAAAGAACACGTCTCTTGCCTTGCACATCCCAAGCCTCTCCTGACCACTCTTGGCCGGCTGCCATATTGTCCGGTGCCCAGTGGAGACAGGCAGGCAGCAAGGGACTGAGCAAAGGCAGCCTCTGGGAGCAGCCGGTGAGCGTCAGAGGCCCTCAGCCCCCCAGGTGAGCCAATCCTGCTCACCACCACATGAAGGAACCTAGCTGAAGCCCTTCCCCAGTTGCCTTGAGGTGAGTCCACAGCCTTAGGCAAATTCTGACTGAAATCCTGAGAACCCCGAGTCAGAGGAGCCCAGGAAGCCATACTCAACCTTTGACCTTAAGTGGTAGGTAACAAGTGTTTGTTGCTTAAGTCATCAAGCTGCAGGACAGTGAGCTGTGCCTCAGTAGACAACAGAGGCCTGAATCCGAACAAGCCCCAGGTCTGCTGGTCTGAGGCTGGAATCATACGAGATAATGCTAATGTTTGTACTGGCACAGGCCAGACACATGCACTCCTTTGGCTGACCTCGGGCAGACCACCCATCTTATCTCCCGGAGAATCCCCAGGCTGGATGGTTGGCAGCTTGCTCAAGACTGGATGGAGGGGGGAGAGCCAGGATTTAAGCATCCAGTCAACTCCAAGCCAAAGCTGAGTCAGGGCCCATGGCCCTTCTCTTCCAGGTCTGTGCCCTTTGTTTCTGGCTGGGCACTTTCCTTTTGGCCCTTTTCCTGCTCCTCAGCACTGAACACAGGAGCTGATGGGGCTGCCGCTGCCATTTCGCCCAGCAGTGCTGAGGAAGGTTTCGGGCCTCTCTCGGCTGATTATAGGGCCAGGGATGACAGCAGCCATGTCTCCCCTCCCACACGTGCCCTGTCCCCTCCGACTCACTGAGTCTCTCTGGATGGGCCTCCGCATGTGCTGGGTCATAGAGATGACCTGGTCTCTAAGCGAGGAGCCCGCAGCGTGGACGTCAGCACCCTTGAGGTGAAAGCCAGTGGGATGTGGGACACCGGAGACCCGGTCCCGCTTCCCCATTACCCCACATCAGAGATGAGGACAGACTACAGATGAGCTGACTCCCAGGTCTCTCCCGGGCTGGCGGTTCCAGGAATCCCGCTGGCTCAGGTTTTAATCCTTTCCGACGGCCAGCGGTCCCGCTTGGACCCCCAGACCCACAAGGTCCCATCCAGACCGTATCTGCAGCTCCTTCCTGTGTCCCACCCTTCCTGATGGACAGAGGTGGAGAGATCCAGGGATCTGGTTCCAGACGGGGCTCCACCCCAGAAATTCCTCTCATGCTGACCACTGCTGTCCCTTTGCCTGGTCTCTGCCACACACCTGTTCTTGCCAATGGGCCCAATCCTTCCACCTTGGGCTGCCCCCCCAATAAGACACAGACCCCCAGCTTTCTGCCACTGAGAAGCACCCCACCAGTCCTACTGAACCTCATATCATGTGTTCGCAAGGTGGATGGGGACCACGCTCGGTACTCCCACAGCCCGCACTGGCAGTGGGAACGAAGCACCACAGGAGGAAAGAGAAAGTGAGGGAAGGGCTAAAAATGCCACTCCCAGAGGTGGGAGTCATTCCCAAAGGAGGAGGTGAAAGGAACTTTCATCGCTGTAACTATCCAAAGAGCTCGTGTCTCAGCCACGCCTCAGGCCCTTCCTAGGAAACAAGCTCTAGAGCAAAGCCACCCAAGCTCAAACTCAGCTCTAGTACTTGAGTTTGTTCCTTACCTCCTGTGCCTCCATTTTCTCATCTGTAAAATGGGAACAATGACAGTTCCTTATTTCTCAGAGTTGTAATAAAGAATTAATGAACTTTACAAACAAGAGTAAACTAATAAGAATTGTAATAAGGAATAAATGAAGGGCTGGGATTGGCTCAGTGGTAGAGTACTACCTATCTTGTATAAAGCCCTGGGTTCAATTCCCTTCTCTCCCCTCCAGAGAGGGGGACAGGATGGACAGAGGCTGAGAGAGACACACAGAGAGGCAAAGACCTTTAAGCACGATGCTAACCTCTAGTAACTACTCGGTCAATGTCATAGGCAGAGAACCAATGTGACGGCTACAAGCTGCACGTGGACCCAACCCTTTATCCTCTCATTTCAGAGATGGGTGAGCGAAGGAATCCTATGGCTGTATCCATGGTCAGGCTGCTTTCCTGATAAATAAAGGCTCCCTGGACCAGGGTGTGTGAGAAGTATCACACACACACACACGCTAACAAGCAGCACGATTCTGCACTCAGGACTCAGGGTCCTCATCTGCCAAGTGGGCAGACTGCCTGTGATGTTCCCCACAGGACCCTTTTGGCTCGAGGACTGCTCTCTGAGCCACCTCGGGAAGCAGGTGGGGAGTCTACCAGGGGCTCCAAGCAGCATGGTGGCTGGGGCTGGGCCGGGGTGCAGGACTGCAGGGAGAATGAAGTACCACAGGAGGAGAGAGAAAGCTAGGGAAGGGCTAAAAATACTACGGAGTACATGGAGCTCCTGACACAGGAGCAGGGCCGAGAGTGTTCGGGACAGAGATGTCGGCCTCTCAGGCCTAACTCTGCACCCGGCCCTGCACGAAACAGCTGCTGACCCCCGACACAGGACAGTGCGTGGGACGGGAGCCAACAGCTCAGTCAGGGTTCACAAGGAAGCCCCTGGGCACCAGCCTGGCACGTGCAGCAACAGCACAGGCCCCCTTCTTCTGTGCTCACCAAGCCCCATCCCCTGGGGCCTGTGCTCTCTGGAGGGTTTCAGTGTTTGACGCCCTGCCTCTCAGCTCTGTGTTCACAAGTGAGAAAGGTCTGTGCTGAGTTCATACTCACTGCAGGACAGTGAGCAACCCAGAGCTGGGTGGCTTCAGGTCTAGAGCTTGCAGGCTCAGTGCACTAAGGACATTCTAGTTCCTGGCTCACGACGGACATGGGCATCTGTTTCAACTGGGTATTCACCTCGGGCAGAACTGCTGTCTTTGGAAGCTCATATTGGGCGGGCAGAGGTTCCACTGTATTCTGTACTCACCTGGCTACCAGGCCTGAGAGCTTTAGGGTTGGCAGAGCCTGTGAGCAGTGATCCCTAGAGGTGAAGGCCTCACACAGCTGCCCGGGCCACAGTACCAATGAGCCAAGGTATTCGCCGCACGCACTCATGAGCTAACTGCATTTCTCCAGTCAGTGGCACCACCCTAACCCGTGAGTCAGTGTCCAAAGGACAGAGGGAGCTCTCTCAGGCCAGGCTCCTGGAGATGCCTGGGCATGTGCCCAATGAGGGCAGGGACGCTTGGTCCTTCAAATATGATTCAAGGTTTCTCAAAGCTTGTTCTTTGCCTGAAGGACCTTTGTTGGGAGAACACTGATCAAGCTCCCCAGAATAAGCATGCCATGGAACCCGGGTTCTGATCTAAGGACAGTCTGACCCCAGCGTGGCTCCCAAAGGCCACTCAAGGCTGTCTTGGGGAAGTGGCTCCTCTTCCTCCCGCTCTGGGGCCCACCAACCTGGGAAGGGGAGAAATACTCACTGCTTTGGGAGGCTCCCTCCCCTGAGGTGGCTTCGGTGTCTGTGAGAGAGAGAGAGAGAGACGGGGCGGAGGTGAGTCAGGTGACAAGGACAACAGCAGGGCTGGTGCCAAGTGAGAGACAGTAAGGGGCAGAAGCCACAGGGGACAAAGCCTCAGACCTTCCCTGGCCCCGACATCAGCTTGTGCTCTTCCTGTGTCCCCTTCTCCTCCGAATGGGAAGCAGCGGCCGGCCTGCCTCTGAGTTGTTATGAGCACCTGAGGGGACACGAACTCATGGCCTCTGGGGTGGCTCATACAGCAGCGCTGGGCATCCTGGGGCTTCAGGGCAGAAGCCGGTGTCCTGAGCTGCAAGTCCAGCTCCTGCCCCACGCCAGGAGACCTTCCCTGCTTAAAGGATGATGGGTGGAACTGGAGAAGGCAGGCGCTCTAGGGCCTCTGGGGACACCGCTGAGGGGCTCGAGTGAGAAAACAGGTGGAGAATGCGAGGAGCAGGCCCAGGAACTCCCTGCTCACCTCGGTGTGCCCGAACGTGGGTCTGGAAACAGTTGTAATACTTGTACTTCTTCCCACAGATGCCACATTCATAGGAGCCTGGAAAAGACAAGAGGAGCGGAGCCGTCAGCCAGGCCCCGTCTGTACGCACCGAGCTCCAGGACCCACGTGTGGCAGCTCCAGGACGGCCAGCTCTGCCATGGGGAAGAGATGTGCCTGGCACAGAGGCAGCAAGGCCCAGCGGGGCAGAGGTCACGGGGCTGCGGTCTAACTCCAGGTCTGCCTCCAGCTTTGGCACAGCTCTGAGCCTCAGCCTCCACATCTGTAGGAGGAGAAGGTGACCTGTGAGCCAGCTCTCACACTCGCAGCCCAAGACGAGGGAGGAGATGAACATAAAAGCGGCGTGAAAGCAGTCAGTGCACCCACGGAAAGAACGCGCCCCTTCACTGCGTTACAGGAAGCCCCAGGTATCCTTTTCTGGAATGGGGCAGGAGTCAGAACAGACTCCACATCTGACGCACTTCCGTCCTTGTCCCCATTTTACAACCTGCCAGCACTGTAGTCTTGGTAACTCCCTCAGACACACTAAATCTCAGCCTGTTCATCTACAAAATGGATCCAAAGAACCCACCTGCAGGGGTGACCCTCCCCTGCCCTTAGGATGTGTCCAGCCTAGGACTAGACTCATCCCTGCTCCCTCAGACAGATGTCAACACTGGAAGCGCCTAACCCAGCCCCTGCTGGTCCTCTCCCACGAGCAGGCAGACCGTGGAACAGCTGACCTCCCAGAGGTCTGGAAAGGGCCACCATGCAGTGTGGCGCAAAGGCCCATGGCAGGAAGCCAGCAGAGCTCGTGGGACCCAGCCTGGCGAGGATCCCAGGAGCTGAGGGTCTGCTCACTGCCACCTGTCAGGCAGGCCTGACACCCTCTGGGCCCTCACCCTGGACCAGGCTGGGTGCTGCGGAGTGGCTGGAATGGGGGCCTCGGAATCTACCTTTTCCTAAAAGGCCCAGAGGATTCTTATATCCAGGAGCTGCTGGTTCAGAGAGATACGTGGGCGGATGCTCAGTTCTAGCATTTACTGGCTGTGCCTTGGTGTCCTCAGTGGAAGACTGAATATGCAAGGTGCATGGGCGTGAACGATGTTTCCAGCAGGGCCTGGGTATGCACTGCGATTCTCTCTGGCTGTGCCTTTCACTGGACGCAGACCCGAGAACCTGGAACAGCACTGGCTGTGGACTGAAGTCACCTCAGCTCTGCCACCTGTGACGTCTGACCTTGGAGACAGCTTGCACCTGTCAGAGCCTCAGCTTTCTCCCCTGACAACGAGCCTACGGTTCCTGGACCTCAAGAGTGAGGTCAGAGCCAAAAAGAGACAGCACGGGGGCGGCTGGCACACAGGAGCCACTGAGGGAGGGTGGCCCGTACCAGTGCTGCTCCTGCACGTCACTCCAGGGGACAGTGTCACGCTAACACCTATGTGGACTCAATGGCCTATTATTTATGGGCTGTACATGAGCTACCCCTGCCACACGGGGAAATATAACCACATGGAGGGCAAAGATCAGGCTGTGTATTTCTTTGTATGCAGCATTGTGATTGGCACACAGCGAGGGCTCAATAAATTCATGGTGTCTTGCCGTTGTACTCATCTGTCACCGAGTAATGACTCTGACTCTCTTCCGGCCACCTCCACCCACTCTTCAGCACTTTCTGCCAATTCCCCTTCAACCAACCAAGGATTTATCGAGCATCTGCAACAAGCCTGGCACTGAGGCTCCAACAATGAGCCAGATCCAATCCCTGCCCTCCAACTAATAGGAAGCAGACAGGCCACCGGGCTGCGGAGCAACACGGGGTGATGGTATATGACAGTCAGAGCAGAACCCAGGGCACCTCCGCTGCAGGGAGGGGCTCAGGTCCAAGGAATCCACACTGTTTATAACCAAGCCAAGGCCTTCCTGGCTTTACGGGATTCACATCTCATGCCTAATCTGCAGAACAAGTCATAGGATCCCAGTGGCCTTGTTTTGGGCCCCAGAAAGTTACAGGGTGAGAGAAGTGGACACAATGGCTTCTCAGCCTTTGGCTGTTTCTTGATTCAGGCTCAGAGTGAGGAAGAGGAAGCACTGGCGGGAGGGATGTTTTGGCCTTCCCCTCACTCACCCTAAGTGCCCGCGCTCAGGGTGGTCAGGGACGTGGGAGGCAAGTCAAGAGGACAGCTCACCAGTGGTGGCCCTACCATGCAGCAATGCCAGCCAACATGTCAACGCTGGCCCACCATGTAGCAGCCAAGGAAGCCCTCGCCAAGTCACAGGATTCCTCTTGATGAAACTGCCCACAGTGTGTGTGTGATAGCGAGAGAGAGAGTGAGAAAGAGAGAGAGAGGGAGAGAGAGAGATAGGGAGGGAGGGAGGGGGAGAGAGAGAGAGAGAGAGAGAGAGAGAGAGAGAGAGAGAGAACACGGTGTTTTATTAGCACAGTGCCTGGCACAAGAAGGCTTTCAGCAGATGATAGCTGCTGTTCCTATCACATCCCAAGTTTTTTCTTTTGAACTCAACTTCCTGGATGCATCCTAGGAAGAGAGGACCATGGCAGGTGAGTGTGGGGAGGATCTCTTGGGGTGGCCCTATCCTGGGAAGGCACAAGGTAGGAGCTTTTGAGGGTCTCGCAGTAAGGGAAGCCACTACTGTTGAATCTGCAGTCTCAACATGTGTAGTACAGGATGCTCTTGCTCTTGGCTTGAATCACAAACATGGTCCTCGGGACGTGCTGCTGAAATGGCCCAGGCAGTCTAGACTACAGACTTCTAGACGGTCGCTCTACCTAGCAGCCACACACTTCCAGGGTCCAAGGAGGCTCAGAGCTGCTCACACCAGGTGGCACAGGGGGTTGGGGAGGTGGTCCCCTGGGGCCCTGAGATGGTGGTGGGGCCTATGTTCTTAGGTTGTGTAGCTGAGGCTCTGTCCAGCCCTACCCCGCCCCATGCTGACCCACATAGGCCCTGTCCCTTGGCCATCACGTACCAGATGCATATCTCAATGCTTGGTCAAAAATCCAGGTCCCTGAATACCGGCTTCGCACAGATCCACCGTGGGGGCTGCCTTCGGGCGCTTTTCCATCTGAATCACGTGAGAAATCAGAAAGAGCCCTTAACATTGGATCATGCCTGGAGTCAGGGAGAGGCAAAGGTGGTGGCTGGGGGCTCGCTAGGCTTAGCCAGTCACTTGCATGGTCAGGGGCTCAGTCTCCTCAACTACATGCTGGCAGGGTGGGCAAGGCACACTGTGTAGCTCCTCACTCAAGAACTCGTGCTGCCTAGGGGGACCCACTGTTCCCCAGGGAGGCCAGAAAGCTGAGACAGGCCATGTTTTCTGTTTTCTCTGTATCCTGCTCCATCACATGGTTATAACACCAAAGTTCCCCCCCGAAACTTCCAATAAGAATGACTCCCAAAGAGATGTGCACCACGTATGCTGTGGTCTGTGAGCCCTCGCCCATGGCCACTTACTGATACACCAGAAGTCCTTTTTGGGTTCTCTCAGCTCAGGCAGTTCCTGCCCCAATGCAGAACCCCTGGTCCTTGCCAACTTTCCGCATGAACCTCAGCAATCACTAGCACCACCTGTCTGCTAAATGCCAGGTGTGCCAAATGCTGTAGCCCATGTCACCTGCAACATTTCCATGCAGATCTGGCTTCTGAACCCATGGCACAGACAAGGGGCAGAGGCCGGGCAGGTGCATGTAGCACCCCAGGTTCTGAGGTTGACACCTCAGTTCCAGGGCTTCTCCCACCCGCTCAATCCGCCGCCACAACTCCAGCAGGTCACAACGATTATTACTGCCATTTTCCACCAGTGTGAAATAAGGCCTGAAGGAGCCACCCTTCTCCCACAGGTTGCCTGGACCTGCCCTGTTCCACAGCCCACCCGTGCAGGCACCACTGGCCTTGCTGGGGAAGCGGAGACGATGCATGCTGACGGAGCACACCTGGGCCTTGCTCTCCACGAGTCCACTATTCACAAGTCAGCATACAGTTCTAGAGGCACAGGGCTGCGGCTGGTCAGCCAGGACCTCAATCAGCCCCCTCGCTGCAGGGCAGCAGACTCTCGCCAAGTCTGATATCACCACAGGACTCCCAAGCACCTGAGCACAGCTGGTAGGGAGGCTGGCAGGGCTTGCAGCATCCCAGAGCCCAGTCTTCTCCCTCTAGTTCCCATTGCCACTTGTGCTACAAGAATCCACAAGATAAATTCTTGTTAACAGCCCCGGCCTGCATGTTATAGCACCTGGAGAGACCTTGGCTCAGCTCCTTCAAGCCAGAGGGCAGACTGGGGGTCATCATGGGGAAGGCCTGCCGGGTGGGGGTGTTGTCGAGTTGAGGGAACATGAGGGTCAACTGCAAGTCCCCATCATGTACATCCAGCGAGCTCCAGGGAAGCCTCACAAAATGCAAGGAGACAGTAATGCAGAGCAGGTGAATGACAGAAGGTCCCAGCTCCCACGCCCAAGGGTGTCCGGCACTCCGGTCCCAAGACATGACACGAGCCAGCCAGGGCCTGCAAGGATGTGGACCTGGAGAAGGAAGTCACGGACAAGGGGGCTGCCTGTGGGTCTCTGGTGTGGCCAGGGCTTGTGGAGGAGGGTCACCAAGGTGGGACAGATGCCCTGGGGATTACGGAAGCTACTGCAGACACATCAGCACAGCCATTTTAAGAGAATCGATCCCCCAGCCATCAAGTTCCAAACTTATTCTTTCCCAGAGACTTCCTCACTGCTTTTCTCTTCCACTTCTTCCACCTTCCTTCTCTCCCCTTATTCTTTCAGGAATGCAAATCCTACCACCGTTTCTTCCCCACAGGGAGGAAAACCTGGGGGCTCCAAAATACCAGGGTCAGGTTCAAAAAATGATAGTCTCCTGACTGAGGACAATTCCTTTTCTGAATCCAAGGATTCCCAGTTCTCAGCTTTCAACCAAGATAAAGAAGGATCTAATGGAGTTGTTAGTGGATGAACCATTAAAAATACTGTCTGATGATAGAGTCGGCATGAGTTTTGGCACACATCTTGGCAGAAATTCAAAGAACAGAGTGACACTGCTGACACAGACCTCATCATCGCCAGTTCCTTATTATGAGCTCCAGCTTCCTAAGTGCTTACTCCCGCGAACACAGCAAACTAGGAGTACAATGAAGGCTGAGTCTTGTCTCATTCTAGCAGTAAGATATATTAATTCACAGACACGAGAGTCAATTGAGAGAGAAATAAAGCCATATCCATTTCATTAAGAAGTGCGTTTTCAACAATTTTTTACTTTTACATTTACTATTTATCTAAATTTATTTCTGACAAATTGCATGCTAATAACTCAATCTGGAAAAATTTTTTAAAAGGGGGACTTGAAAATGTAGAGCTTTATGATCCCAGGAATTCCGCTCCCCCCTGAATTTTCTATTTCAATTTATGTACCTCTTGTTGTGGTGGATGAGTGTGAAACAGTGATCAATAAAAGACTTTCAAGCATAAAAAATATATTACATTAGGATAAAACCCTGTGGGGGAAGTGGAGTGGAAATATGAGCTCAAGGAGGAAAAGGAAAGATATAAAATTTCTGACTGCTAAAGATGAGCTTGTTCATATGTTTTTAAGTGACAATGGCGGACGTCAAACAGCAGTGGTGTTTAGATTCCCTTGGAATCATTTAGAAATAGAGGTTCACAGCTTTATTTCTGAAGTGTCACCCTTTTTTTAGAAAATACAATATTCCGGAAATCATACCCTTTGCAACTACTTCAACTTCAGATAAAATGTTAGATGTCAACTCAAAAATGCAAAAGAGGATAGACTGTTTCTCAAATTTCTTTAAGGAGGTATTCAGCAATAAAGATGTATGACGTATTTGCTCTTTAGGTTCCTACGAGGTTCCCCCACATTCCCCCAGAGATACCTGGGTCCTGAGCTGGTTTAATTTTGATTCTACCCTTTAAAAATCTCTTATATCTATAACCCGCCCCCCCCATAATAAAGGGCAGACTTTATTGTACCCATGGCTTTTTAAGACCCTGCAGCTCAGAGAGTTTCGGGGCTCATCCAGCCTCATGGGGGGACCCCGGGCCTCTTGGAGTACAGCTCAGGAGCTCCTCCAACAGGATTCCCTTTCCCCTTCAGCCCGCCAGATGGAGAATGCACAGCACAGACAAGTGGGGCTGGAAGCGCAGCCAGCACCCCTCCTTTCTATGTGGCTGCAGCGAGAGTGAGTGTTGGTTCTGGCAGGCTCAGGCCCAGAGCTCTGCCAACAGCCTATCGAAACAGGAAACTAACTATCAGCTGGCACCAGCAAGCAGGACCTGGCACCTTCGCTGCCTGGGTTTGTCACAGGCCCAAACCCACGGAGCTGTGTCTGAGTGGCTGTCAAGCTCTTCTGTTGCTCTTTCCAGAGCCGCGGCACAGCCGCCACCTCCCGGCTGAAGCCCTTTCCTTCTCCCTCTCCCTTGACTCTCCCGGGGCCACCCCGCGGAAGTGTGAAAACACCTCCCGCCATGGGTGCTCAAGGCTCCTGGTCAGGACCGCTGTGCGGAATCCAATCTCCCATCTGATCATCGACGCTCCCTATCCAATGGCGCTCTCTGTTCACCCGCGTCCAAGAACGGGAACTCACTCCACAGACCTGTGTTCAGTTACCAAGCAGGACTCTAGCCGCAGAGTCCTCCTTTGAATTGAGATCACCTCCTGCTGGGGATTTCTCTACATTGGCTGGGATACCTGGAATGTTTCTTTTCCAGTGTCCCCCAAAATGGTGTAAATTGGCGTATTTAGAGTCCATCATCCTTCCCCTCACTGCCCCTCCCCTTTCCCCCAACATAGTCTTTTAATCTTCTACAGAGCTCTCCAGACCCTGAGGTAATCCTCTGGCAATAATCTGGGTGGTCCACATCCTTCAGGAGCGGAGGAGCCCGGCAGACGCTGGGGGACTTGCTCCCTCTGTGGCCTGGGGACCAGGACACTCAGTGCCATTCAGGTCCCCGCACACTGGGACCCTCCTTGGGATTAAGGACCGCTGGTCCCACAGCACCGAGAACAGCGGACACTGCTTGGTGGTACATTCTGATGACCACGATGCGTGCCAGGAATCCTTACCTCCTGGAACCAGGAAATGGCCCAGGAGCTAGAGGCACCGATTGCTGGAAGCCCAGTTTGCCTTGTTACCACCTAGGGCAGGGGTCCCCGACCCCAACCAACACCAGTCTATCAAGAACCAGGCTCCACAGACAGAGTGAAGCGGTGGGCTCAGGAGCAGAGTTTCACCCGTATTCTCAGGCACTCCGCATTGCTCCTGTTGCTGCCTGAGCTGCATCTCCGGTCAGATCAGCTGCGCCACTAGATGCTCCTGGGAGCAGGAGCCTCCCCACGAACTGCGCATGTGAGGAATCAGGATATGCACTCTAATGTAATCATAATAGAAACAAAGTGCACAATAAATGCAGTGTGCTTGAATCACCTGAAACCATTTTCCTTTTAACGCAAGCATAGGAAAACTGTCTTCTAAGAAACCAGCCCCTGGTTCCCAAAAGGTTGGGAACTGCTGATATAGGTCAAGAACGGCAAGCGGCTCTCCACAGAGTGACAGTGTGCAATGCCTGCCACAGACATGGGACTGGGCAGCAGGGATGGCATGGGGCTGCTGGGCAGAAGTGTGGCTGAGCTCCCGTTACCTTGCTTCTCTTCACTTCTGCTTTTATGCAACGGAGATGTCAGGTTCATGATCACCTCTGTGCTTGCTAAGGAAAGAAGCGTGGGCCTCTCCTTCCCCGTCCCACACCAGTTCTGGTGGCAGTGGTCCTCTGAGCGAGAGATGCCCATCTGGGCAGCAGCCTAGTAGCAGGAACAGCTGCAGACTTGGCAACCAGCCTCCTGGGTGCCAAGGCCCTTCTGACTCTGTCAGCCAAAGGAGCTGCCAGATGCCGCCTGCCTGGCCACAGTCTGGACTGCTCCATGGGAAGTGCCCTGGGTAACACTTGTACCACCGGGAACGTGGGAACGTGTCTATGGGACAGTTACTAAGGCTCGTGGGGGTCCTGGAAGGCGCCTCGCGCTGTGGCCCTGGGTGCTGACACAACACTAGTCTATTCGATAGCAGAGCTGGTCTGTGAGCCCAGAGTGTGGCCAGTGAGCAGTACACACACTCCCATCAAGTCCCTCAGGAGCGTGCCAACGCCCATGTCCGGCCACCAGGGCAGAACACACACAGTGCCACAAGCACAGCTTCCCACCACATTCAGGGCCCTCGGGCACTTCCTCTCCTTGCTTCACTTTCACAAGCGGGCACAAGGCAGGTACGGGGAAGTCAAGTGTGTCCTTCACAACAAGGAAGGAAACATCACCAACTTGCTATGTGACTCTGAGAAACTCTTTCTTTCCACAGGCCCTTATGAGCCTTTAAAAATCACAGGGTCCAGGTACCAATCGACACCACGTGTAGTAGCTCCATATCTTTTTTCCTGCCCAGGGCTGACACTCTTCAAAATCTTTATCACAGAACTCCTAACAGAAACTGCTTGGATTTGGCCGACAAGATGAGATCTACTTGCCATCTGGACATGAGACAGGGTCCAAAGGTCCATCCTTAGGTTGATTTTTTAAAAAGTCTTTCTTTGTTGGTGATGAGGCCATGCCAGCTTCCTCCGGGCCTGACCTTCAGCTGAAGCAACCGTCTCCACCAGGGGGACCTGCCTAGGACAGCAGGAGAGCACAAGGGCTAGCTGTGGTACAATCTTTAGAATGGCAGCTCCACTGCAATGTAACACGGGGGCTTCTGCAACCTTTGCTACAAAGCTCTGCAGACAACAAGTAACTCGGACGCCTCACAAGCTGTTCAACGCCCTTGAAGGTAAGAGGCAGCACTAGAAGGAATACCTGGCTCTTGCCCAGTGCCACCTTTCTTCCCCCATCCCATTTTTTACCCTGCACATCACAGTGGCTTATTTCTTAAACTGGTGAAAAATGCAGAAATGATTACTACTCCTGTCCCTTGAAAAAGTTCTTCATGCCATGAATACTAGTACTATTGCTAAGAATAGCTCATCCATCGTTCCCTGAGCCCCACGCCGAGCTCTCTGCATACATTACCGTCCCGCATCCTCACATAACCCCATGAATTTGTGTGTGGAGCACTGAGTGCCGAGAGAGCCTGCAACTTTCCCAGGGTTCTGCACCCCTAAAGATGGAGAGCCCGGAGTCACTCTCAGCTAGAGGAGCTGAGCTCACCATCCGCATGCAGCACCGCTCCCTTTCAGTGTGACCTCAGGCTCCTGCACCTGTCAGGTGACCAGGCAGGGGCTACAGCTCATTCCAAAGGACGATGTGAAGGCACTGAGGTCAAGGACCCCGCTGCTGAGCAAGGCAGCCCGCATCGGCCTTTCACTGTGCAGGAAGCTAGTTCACAAAATGCTGCCGATATTCTCCAGCTTGGCTGCTCAAGGCTTTCCAGCTCAAGACTCAGATTTTTAAGACTTTCACGAGGCATCCCCAGTGAAGAACATGAAATAGTCACAGATCTATCGTTAGACTCTTAACACCCACGCTCCCCTGGAGAGCAGGAGCAGGTCTTTTCATCCGTTAATGAACATATCCACCAGTGATGACACTGTCCATAGCTTCAGGGAAGGAATATTGAAGAGGGATTAGGTGTAGATCCTGGAAAGACTAGCCTCTCCTTCAGCATGGGGTACATCTTTCCAGTTCACCCCTATGCTGCTATGTGGAAGGATGGTGTTCGCCAGCCTCCCTGAGGTTGGGCAGGGCCATGTTACTAGTACCAAGGCCTACAGACAGAATTAACCACTCTCCAATCTGGCTGTAGCAATTAATTACTGGCATAGGTCCACACACAGCCTATTTTCCCTCTGCCATTTGGCCAGCAGCAATCCACATAGTGGCTGTTTTTCATCTGGGTCTAGGACACAGTAGAGGCCAATGTGACCCAGAATGGACATGTAGTATGAGTAAGAAATCTGGGATTTCCAGCTATGAGGATCTCTTGTTACTTTTTGGGGGGGATCTTTTGTTATTGCCTCGTAACATAGCCTCATCCTGACAGTTATAGGACACTGCTTCCCAGAAGCCAAAGACCTTGCTAGAAGTATAGACAAGGTAGGAGTAGGGTACATGAAGACAGAAATCAAGCAGGTCTTGAAGCTCTAAGCACTGGGGCTTCCCAATTGCATGGCAGAGTTACACACAGTCAGTTCTTCTAAACCAGAGACACTGGAAAGTGACCCAGTGAGGGAGAGGGTGGTGACAGACTGCTCTGACTAGGGGAGATCAAGGAAAGACTGTCTTGAAGAATGGGTTGGATTTGGGGAAGAGCAAAGGCATTCCAAGGAGAGGGAACAGCGCAAGAAAAGTGCAGGAAAAGTAAACTATCCTGAAATAAGAGATCTGGGGGGATCAAAAGCATTAATGGGTGATGGAGGATCTCAATGCCATGACCTGGACCACAAAGATGGTAGAAGTCAGTCCCATGGTTTACAAACAGGAGGCAGATAAGATCAGTGATTTGTTTCTGCTAAGGGCTCCTTGCAGCCAATAGGAAGGCAGGTAATACTGAGGAAGGAGACACACAAGCATAACTTAGGATACTCACCACCGGGAGGACCTGATAATGGCCACAATCCACAAAGAACTGCCAGAAGAGGGCATGAGGCCATGTAGCCAGGAAGAAAAGGCCACAGGACTTAAGAAAACAGATACCAAGAACCTCCCCCTGATTCCTGGTTCTTTCCCCGGTTCCTGGTTCTTCGATAAGCACCAGGAAGCTGGGTGCTTGGAAGTCACAAAGAGGTGGGCCAGACCAGGAAGGGCAGGCAGTGACAAAGGAGGCAACATCACTCAAGAACACATGGAGCATGGAATTATGGAGGCGGGGACAGACTGAAATAGAAGTCTGCAACCAGACCAGGAAGGGCCTCAACTGCCAAGCTGAGGACTAAGGACTTCAGTTCAGAGCAGGGGTTGCAAGCTTGGTCTTTGGAATGAATGACCCACCAACACGTTTCATTTGGCTGATTTTAAAAGCTGAACTAGTTGCCAATGTTGAATGCCAAAAGGCATGCATATCATAATTTTTCTTTCTGGCACAGGATTTATGCAGGGATCTGGCAATGCTAACCTCCCAAGCACTGAGAAAAAGCTGCCCTCTGCCCTTGGGGTGTGGGTGCTCAAAGTGGAAACGTGGTCCCTTTCACCAGCCCGCCTGTCTCTTCTCTACTTGTGCTAGGGAATCATGTTTGCTGAGCATTTGGGCCTGAGAGCCTGTGAACCCGGCTATAGTGCATGAAGCCCTGGTAGCACATCCACTTGTAGCCGAAGCAGGAGGTGTCAGTACTAAGTAGCTGGTTTCTTCAGGGCTCTAGATAAGGGAAAGACCTCGTCTGCCACTAATGCGATCCTGCCCCAGTGTCTGCTCTGAGCAGGACCTGCTCTGGGGGCTGCCCAAGTAGTTTCCAATCAAGCCAGGGAGAAGGAACAGAGAGCAGTATTTGGAACACTGACTGCCAAGAGCTGTGCTGGCCACACCAAAGGCACAGGTACCTCAAGGCTTGAGGGAGGCACTGAGCCAGTAGGAGGTTCAAAAGCCGTGACTTCAGCAAGGCCTTGATGAACGGGAAGAGTTCTCTGGACTGGGATTGGCTGAGTGAAACCAAGTCTGGGGAAGTTAGAGGACAGCCAATAAAGCGCTCAGCCAGGGATGGGTAGAGATGTTAGGTCTTTCTCCTCAGGATTGGTCCTGGCCCTGACCCTCACAGATGGGCACTCACCAAGGGTCTGCTGGTTGCGGACACCGCCAATGACCACGCAGATCTCGGCAGGCACGTCGCCGGTCCCATCCGTGCTGACGGCCTTCTTCTCCTCCTTGGCCTCACCCTGCCAGATCACCTCCTGGATGTAGTCATCAGGCAGCTCGGTCTTCACTTTCACCTCCGTCATTGTCCCCTGCTCGGCACTCAGCGAGGCCTCAGCAGGCACTGGCTCTGGTCCCTCCACCTTGGCGCTCTTCTGGCTACGCTTCAAGCGTTCCCTGGGAGAGAAGAGAATCTGCTCAGGGTGCACCTCACACTTGACCCTCAGGCCACGTGGGAGCCCCCAGCCCAGGGGACCACAGAGATGCACCGGACTGGGGAAACAGACACTAGGGCCCTGGCCCACTTTAACTTCCCATAAGCCCCATGGTTACCCAAAGTTCCTCCAGGCAACCCCAGAGCCCCAGAAAAGTTTGAACACTACTGAACTAGTATAGTTCCAGCTGCACCCATTTCATAGATGGAGAAGCTAGGTCTAAAGAGGTCCGGATGTGCCCAGCTGCCTCCCAATTTATATTTATCACAACTGGAGGTACAAGAAACCTTTAAAAGGGCACCTCTGGCTGGTTGAAATGTTCTCCGATTTCAGAAGGCGTAAGAATCAGCTAGGAACCTGGACAAATGCAGCCTCTGGTTCAACAGCACTGAGCCTGAGACTCTGCACTTCTAATAAGCTCTGCGGTCAGGCTGGTGCCTGGCCTCAGTGTCCTGTGCCTGGCCTCAGTGTCCTCTGCTCTGCACAGCAGGGATTTGAGCGAATTACACCAGTACACTGAGGGTGCATCCAGCCTGGGTTTCAAGGCTGAGACTCATGCATACTCAGGCAAGGCCCATCAGCAAGCCAAGCAGAGAACCACTGAGCCGCTCGAGCGGGGAGGCAGGACTGGGCTCTGATTCTCATCGGCAGGGGGCCTGCTACGTGGCTCTGGGCAAGAAGACCCTTCTCCTCTCTGGGCTTCAGCAGATCCAACTATCACAGAAGTACCCGTGACCTCACATCTGCTGCCCCTCCCAGCTTCCACAGTCCCCCAGGCTGGAGAGAGATTGCAGAATTGAGCAAAGAGGGTGAGGGAGCCAACTAATGAGAAGGTGCCAAAGGAAGACCCACTGGGGGGGTGCTCTGGCACACACTGCCCCCCTCCAAATTCACAGGCTGGTATCATGGCGCCCACTGCAACTATGTCTAATAAGGGTTAGTAGGAGGTTCTTAAAGTCAAATGAGGACAGGGCTCTGACAATGAGGTTAGTGGCTTTATAAGTGGGGAGGGGGAGGAGAAGACACACACACACACACACACACACACACACACACACACACAGACACAGAAACTGCTTTCTCTTCCAAGAAAGGACATGGTGAGAAGGTAGCTAGCTGCAAGACAGATCCAGAACCATGTGGCACCCTGACCTCAGACCTCTGGTCTTCAGACTGGGAAAAGAGACATTTCTGCTGTTTCCTTAAAGCACCCAGTGTATCACAGCAGCAGCCCAAGTGGGCTAACAAGGAGGCAGGGATTGGGCAGGACACAGCAGGAGGAACAAGGCAGGCGGGAGAGACCATCCTAGGCACACACAGCTCATACCAGCCACCTCCCTGCTTGGCCTCAGCTTCCCCTCTGCAAAGTGGGTTGTCACTTGGGTTTTAATCAACAAACACACAGAAGGCACTCAGCAGAGTGCATGGCCTAGAACCACTCTCTTAACTGTTAACACCCTGTAGGACTGTATTCAGCACTCTTTGGCCCAGGTATGCCTCTCCTCAGTGTGTCTGTCGCATAGGGCCACCAGATACCATCTAAGCTTTCACCCTGCTCTACTGGATGATTCAGTCAACTAAGAAGTCATTTCCTGGCGGTCTCAGCTTATTTCCATTTACAGTCCAGGAAAGCGAGGCACAGGGAAATAAAGCAAACATTCAAAGACATACACTTGCTGAGAAGTGAGGCCAGGGCCTGATGCAGGCATCCTGGTGCTCAGCCACAAGGCACTCTGTAAAGAAAGGACCCTGTAAAAGGAGGATGCCCCACAGCCCTGGCAGCCCCCGTGTCACCCACCCTGACAAACCAAGAGCAGTCAACCCAAGGTGCTGCGGTGGTGGGGCACACAAGGATAGGACGCTCCACGGCTTCCTGCAAGGGGACCTCTGAGCCAGAGCCCTTAGGGAGGGGAGCACGACCCCACCCGGCTGCAGGGTTGGCACAGAGCAAGAGAAGCCTCGAAGTTCTTACAAAGTCACAGGCAGAGTGCGCTCTGGAGAGGATGGAGAGGAGGCCAGCTTGTGCGAGCCCTGGTCAATGGCTGAGTGGGAGTGAGGGCTCACGAAGTGAGACAGACAAAGCCCCCAGTTTGCAGGCGGATCATCACAGAGGCAAACCTTGGCACAACTGCTCTCCACCTGCGGCTTCCTGCACAGGCGCCTCTGCTCCACCGAGCCTTGGCTCTCACATTCACACAAGGGACTACTAGCACAGTACCTTTGTCACAGGGCTATAGTGTCTAGAAGGACCCTCTTTTCTATGGGAATGGGAAAAGGAGTTTGACTGTATGGGGAAAAAAAGTTTGACTGTATCTCCCAAACCTGGTCCCCAGAGTGAAGACATGAGAAGTGATTATGGCACAAGAGTGCGGCCATCAAAGGATGAATGTCAGTCTTACAAGAGTGGATTGTTTTGGAGAGAGCCTGATCTGGCTTCCCAACTTACCACGTAATCTCTCCTTCCTGCCACTGAACCACCACCTACCATGAGGGCTAAGCAGACCTAAGCCCATCCCAGTCCAGTGCCCTTAAACCTGGAGAACGATGAGCTAAAGAAGCATTTTTTTCTTTATAAAGTATCCCCCCCTTAGGTATTTTATTACAGCAACAGAAAATGGGCCAATACAAAGAGTGAGCAGGGCATGCAAGGAAAGAGCTCACATAACGCAGACCTG
>PVIC010021786.1:0-28240 GCA_004025085.1 Thryonomys swinderianus
TGTGGGGTGGAGGCTGTGGTTAATGGTACAGCATATGCTTAACATATACAAGGAACTGGATTCAATCCCTAGCATACCACTCACCACCCCACACACAATATTTGTTTTCACAAAATCAAATACAGTATTTTACAGTTCACTTAACAAATTCCCTATAATTTCCTTTTCTATTTCTTCTTGCATGCTGGAACCAACCCAAGAGGACACTGCACATGGTAGACAGTATTCTACCACTGAACTATTTGTATAATTATGATTTGAGTCTCTAAAAGTGAGCCAAACATTTTATCTGTGACACTGTTAATAAATTAAAAAATAAAAACTGCACATTAATTTTTAAATAAGTTATATTGAAATTTACATGAAAAATTTTATTAAAGCATTAAATGTATATTGAATTATATAATTTAACAAGTTTTGATAATTGTATAGTGTACATTACTATCATGTAATTATAGGATAGAGGTGTTTACTGGAAATATATAACTGAAAATACTCTAAAAAACAAGAATTAAGATATATCACATACAGGCCCAAATGCATATAATGAATGTCATCATTATGTATAAATTGTACCAATAAACTTAATTTAAAATTATTCTAGTTGCAGCCGGGCATGGTGGCTCACGCCTGTAATCCCAGCACTCATGAGGCAGAGACAGGAGGATTGCTGAGTTTGAGGCTTGCCTGGCCTACACAGTGAGCTCAGGGCCAGCCTGAACTACAAAATGAGACCTGTTTCAAAAAAAAAAGAAATCCTCCCAGCACTAAAAGTGCTTAACATTGTCACACCTTTCCAAGAATCCAGAGTTAAACCAATAAAGGAAACTGAAAATTTGAGATGGTTATGCAAACAAAATATTGCCACATGCCATATATAGTCTAAATAACAATTATGGATTAGTAAAAGACACTTTTGTCAACTTAACAAGTTTATTCTTTGGTAATGAACCCACTCACTTGTCAAAGCTATACTGGGCCATTCTAGCAATAAAAGTTGCTTCTCCCACCACTTGAGCCATCCTTCCAAGCGCTTCTCCCGCTGCACACCGGAGGATGGGATTGGGGTTGTCAAGAGCTCCCATAACCAGGGTCAGAGCCGATTTGCGAACTTCCTCAGGTCCTAAAGTACTTTTGTTTTCAGCTAAGCCCTATATTGATTTAAAAAAAATTATGATGACCACTTGTGTTAAATAAAAAGAAAAAATATGCTACAATCATTGTGCCTTATCTTCAACTGATTTTTGCATGTGTAGTACAGTGTCTAGAATCAGTGTCTATTAAATTGACAGAAATCATTTTCCTAAATAGATTTCAAAACATAATAAATAACTCAAACTTTAAGGAGAAAATGCTTAATAAAACTTTGACTCACTTGTATAAAATCCAACAAAGACAACTATGGTTTTGGTTTTGGTTTTTCAGACAGTGTCTCTCTATGTAGTCCAGGCTGGTCTTCAACTCACTATGTAGCCTTAAACTCATGATCTTCCTGCCTCAGTTGCCATGTCTGCTAGGATTACATGTGTGACATCTCGAATCCAACTCCCACAATTATGACTTAAGACTATAATCAATATATATGTTAAAAAATTGGTGCCAGGCGTGGTGGCTCATGCCTGTAATCCCAGTTCTCAGGAGGCAGAGACAGGAGGATTGCTGAGTTCAAGGCTTGCCTGGGCTACATAGTGAGCTCAGGGCCAGCCTGAACTAAAAAGCGAGACCCTGTTTCAAAAAAAAAAAAAAATAAGGAAACTAATATTGATATAGTTTGTATATCATATAAAATGTTAATATATCTGTTCTATTTGTATTTTCAATGATTGAATTTAATTTAATGGATACTAAATACCTAAATCATGTGCTAGGGGAAAATAACTATAGAGAAGGCATTAGCTTATAAGAAAAAAGTATAACCTACACAGTAATATCTACAGTTCACTATTCTTCCTACCACTAAGGAAAACCATGACCACATCATTTTTTCTTTTTAAAACAAGGTCTTGGTATGTAGTTCAGGCTGTCCTTGAACTAATGCTGAAATTATAGGAGTGGGCCATCATGTCTGGGCATCTAATTTTATTTTTTGAGACAGGGTCTTGCTTTGTAGTTCAGCCTGGCCCTGAACTCACTAGTAGCCCAGGCAAGGCTTGAACTCAGTAATCCTCCTATCTCTTCCTTCTGAGTGCTGGGATTACAGGCGTGAGCCCACAACGCCCAGCATTGTAATACAGCACTGATTGCTGGTGGGTGCGAGTCACCATAGCCAGTATTGTTGTGAGTCACCACAGCCAGGGATCAAACTCAGGACCTTGCGGCTTGCTATGCAGGTGCTGGAACCGCTGAGCCAAATCTCTGGCCCTAGTCATCTAAATTTTAAAAAGAAAAAAACCTCAGATGTCAGTATTGGATGATATTTTCTAAAAAGGGCATATGCTAATGGTTATTTAAATAACATAAATCTTTACCTCTGTAACTAATGCCTATATCTTTTTCCCTAATATCTGCAACACATGACTTAAAATATGCTCATTTAAATACTTGGATTGGGTGCCATTTTATTTTAAAGCAATATCCTACATTATACCTGGAGCTACTTTTGCATAAACTGCAAGCTGAGGTAGGCAAGCTGTTATTTTACTTCACAATACATAAACTCAGTGCAAAAAAAGTTAAGGGAGCTGGGTGTCATGGTGCACCTCTAACTCAGCCTCAGGGAGGAGGATCACTGTGAGTCAGAGGCCAGCCTGGGATATACAGTAAGACTCTGAGAAAACAAACAAAAGAAGAGTTAAATAAATTGTACTAGACATAAACCTAATGAGTAGCTAAACCAGAAAACGTTCTCTATGTACAACATTCTTTAAATCAAACTTGAGCTTTGTTTAGTGAACCTTCAGTATGGGACAGGCATGTACCTTAGTGGTGTAGCACTTGTCCGGTAAACTCAAAGCCCTGAGTTTGATTCTTGGTACTAATTAAAAACAAAACAAAACAAAACAAAACAAAAACCCTTAAGCCACTCGACCTTCATTAGAAAAATCAGATTTAATTAAACAGACATCTTTGGAAAATGCTAAAAGAACTTACTTGCACTGTGAAATCTGATGTTTAAATTGAAATAGGAATTTATATATTACTAAAACATAAAATACTCATTTAATTATAATAAGCCTAAAATAAGGTTTTTACTAACTTTCTTTTTTTTTTTTTTTTAGCTTTTTGGAGACAGGGTCTCGCTTTGTAGTTCAGGCTGGCCCTGAGCTCACTATGGTGCCCAGGCAAGCCACCGTGAACTCAGCAATCCTCCTGTCTCTGCCTCCCGAGTGCTGGGATGACAGGCGTGAGCCACCACATCCGGCATTGTGGTATGCGGTGTTGATTGTTGGTGGGTGTGTCTCCACGCCCAGCATTATATGTGGTTACCAGGGATCGAACTCAGGTCCTTGGGCTTGCGAGACAGGCGCCGGAACCACTGAGCTAACCCTCCGGCCCTTTACTAACTTTCTTAAAGCTAACAAAAAGCAGTGATCAAGTGCATATAAACATATAAACATTTCAATAACCTTAATATGCCAGGACTGTTAAATGCATTTACATTTTATTTCAGAATATTTATTATGTTTTAAAGTAAGTACCTTTAGAGCACTTAGAACAGCAGTAAATATATTAAGCTGCACAGCCTGCTGGCGGACACCTTTGGCTTGTTTAACACATTCAGCAAAGTGATCCAACATCTGCAATCTATAGTAACAGAATAAACATCACATTAGTGATATTTTTATTCAAATATGGCTCAAAAAACTGGTAAGAGTCCAAAGTAATTGCTTAGCAAATAGTAGTGCATGCTTTCTCTTTTCTACTCCATTCCACCGCTGATCCATTCCATAGCTCCTCATTCTAAATCAATAATTATATAGTTATTGAGCAGAACAAAGGAGTGAATATTTAGTTTTGATTAGCAAAATTAGGTAATAACTGCATTGGTCTTTACCATTAACACTAGCATCCAACAAAGTACCTGGCACATAGAAGGTGAGCTACAGTTTGTTTCTTGGATGAACTCCTCCCCCATGTGTTCAATCCGGGATCATTGTGGGGTCTGCCCTCACAGGGAATAGTGGGACTTTGGACCCTTTTCTCGTCTTTTTGCTTCCCAGCCACAAGGTAAGCAGCTTTGTTCTTCCACATCATGTGCCAGGCATGATGTGCTGCCTCAACACAGCATCAGAATCAACAAGGTCAACCAAACATGGGCCAGAATCTCCATAACTGTAAGTCAAAGTAAACTTTTCCTCTATATAAGTTAGTTATCTCAGGCATTACCTTATAGTGAAAGAAAGTTGACTTACAAAACATTCAACTTCTTTTTTTTTCTTTGAGACAGGGTCTCACTTTGTAGTTCAGGCTGGCCCTAAGCTCACTATGTAGCCCAGGCAAGCCTCGAACTCAGCAATCCTCCTGCTTCTGCCTCCCAAGTGCTGGGATTACAGGCATGAGCCACCACACCTGGCAACATTCAATTTCTTGAACATAGTATCAATCATCATGTAGCTCTGTGGAAGACTTTTAAGCTTGAAATCTACGAAGTATAATGTATTTTTCTTTTTTAAAAATACTTTTACACAAAACAGAACAGTACCTTATATCCTAACTTCAAAAGCTATTGGGAGGGCTGGAGATTTAGCTCAGTGGTTCTGGTGCCTGCCTAGCAAGTGCAAGGTCCCTGGTTCCATCCCCAGTAAGCACATACAGCAATACCAGGCATAGTGACTCACGCCCACCAGCAATTAGCACCATATACCACAGTGTTGGGTGTGGTGGCTCATGCCTGTAATCCCAGCACTTGGGAGGCAGGGGCAGGAGGACTGCTGAGTTCGAGGCTTGCCTGGGCTACACAGTGAGCTCAGGGCCAGCCTGAACTACAAAGCGAGACCCTGTCTCAACAAAACAAAACAATCCAAAAGCTATTGGGAGAAACAATCCATTTTCTGATCCCCCTTCTGTCTCTCCTAGACAGAAGTTATCTTTTACTCAGTAAATATTTCCTACTCTTAAAAAAGAAAAAAAGCTATTGGGAGATTTCAAAAAGAATTTTACCTTTGATCAGTTTTTAACTACAAAAATTCTAGAAGTGGCTTGGTTTTTATATTGTTTCAAATTTTTAAAAAGGAAGGGAGTTTACCAAAAATAGACATGGCACTTTAGACTAGTCTGATAAGAGTGAGATTATTCTAAAAGAAATAGTTTGCAGGGGCCAGGGATTTAGCTCATTGGTGTTATCATCTGCCATGTAAGCACAAGGTCCTGAGTTCAATCCCTGACTCCACAAAAAAACCCCAAATTTGCAAAGCAAATGAATACAGGGAAGTTGGATGCAGTACTTCATTAAAATAACTAACACCTAAAGTGGAAATCAAAATCTCTCCAAGGTCACTATAAGGATTTAAGCTCAATTTACAGAATGCCACAAGTTTCTGTCAAAGAATTTTTCAGAAACTTACAGGAAGAAAAAATGAGCCTTCTGCAGGAATTTCAGTTAGAGGTATTTACAGCTAAGGCCCCTTAAGAGAGTGGATATGATGACACCCACCCATGATCCATGCACTGCAGTTTAGCTGGCCTCAAACTCACTTCAATCCCTTTCCCTCAACCTCTGGAATGATGGGATTACAGGAGTGCAACACCATGCCTAACTTTTCTAAGAGTCTTTCACCTCTAATGCCCTTTAACATTTATGTGGCAACCAAATATTCTTCAAGTAATCTGGGTAACTTTCGCACTTAAACTTTAACTATGAATAGCAACCTAAAAAAAAAAACTAATCGCATAACCCATACATTTAAAGATATATTCTATCTTCCATATAAGCACAATATATTTCCTGTATTCCCAATGCTCAGGAGGATTGTTGAGTTCAAGGCTTGCCTGGGCTATATAGTGAGCTCAGGGCCAGCCTGAACTACAAAGCAAGATCCTGTCTCAAAACAAAAGTACAATATATTTAAGGCATAATTTGTAAAACTTCTAAATTATTATTATTATTATTAGTTTTTTTGAGACAAGGTCTCGCTTCGTAGTTCAGACTGGCCCTGAGCTCATTATATAGCCCAGGCAAGCCTCGAACTCAGCAATCCTCCTGTCTCTGCCTCCCTAGTGCTGAGATTACAGGCGTGAGCCACCACGCCCGGCACTTCTAAATTAATTTTAAAGGTCTTGCATTGACTTATTTTTTACTTTCAATTTTGAAAGATCATGAATATATGAAATGACTACTAAAGTTAGGGATGATGACTGTGGATATAAAATACATCAAACTAAAATGCTATTACAAAAATGAATTAGTTGCCAGGCGTGGTGGCTCACGCCTGTAATCCCAGCACTTGGGAGGCAGAGACAGGAGGATTGCTGAGTTCGAGGCTTGCCTGGGCTACATAGTGAGCTCAGGGCCAGCCTGAACTACAAAGTGAGACCCTGTATCAAAAAACAAACAAACAAACAAACAAATAACAAAAATGAATTAGTTTATTCTAGTTGTACCGAATTCCAGACCTGAACCTTTTCACAAACAAATGCTCTCAGAGTTGACTTCCCATCCACTTACTTCTTTGGTAACAAAACAAGATTCAACCAACTAACATCCCTAATGAAACATACAGTCAAATTGCATGAACTGTTAATCAAACTAGTATAATGAAAATTATGTTTTCAGGTGTAAGACTTGGTCCACAGTACAATGGATATCAGATGCTAGTACATGAAGCCAAATCTTAAATACCGTCACAGATTGGGTGGAATCTGCATACATTTTATCATGTACATGCCACTTATTTAGTAAATATATGAGATTTCTGCTTAAATACTACCTCATGTTACTGCAGCACTAACTAGGGTAGGAAAATCTGATGGAACACAATTTATATTTAACTAAAATTACCTGATTCACTTAATACTAACCGGTGTTTATAAGAAACATGAGGAAATACCACACCAAAAAGAGCCACAGAAGCATCAATGACTGAGACTCCAAGAGGAAGAGGGCCAGGGACAGCTTCCCCAGCAGGTATTCGCAGGTAAATGGAAGAAGGATCATGCTCCAGAGCCCCACTTCCAGAGGCACTATTTGGCTGAAGCTGCAAAGGAATCACATAAAAATTATTCAAAGCCAGGTGTGGTGGCTCATAGTTGTAATCCCTATACTCAGGAGACAGAGACAGAAGGACTGCTGTGAGTTCAAGGCTAGCCTGGAGTACACAGTGAGCTCAGGGCCAGCCTGAACTACAAAGTGAGACCCTATATCAAAAAACTAAAAACTAACTAACTACATAAAATTTTTAAAAACTGGACCAGAGATTTAGCTTAGTGGTTCCAGTGCCTGCCTAGCAAGTACAAGGTCTTGAGTTCGATCCCCAGTAACCACATACAATAGAGGCCTAGAGACTCACGCCCATCAGTAATCAGTACCACATACCACAGTGCCAGGCTTGGTGGCTCACACCTCTAATCCCAGCACTCAGGAAGCAAAGGCAGGAGGATTGCTATGAGTTCAAGGCTTGGCTGGGCTACATAATGAGCTCAGGGCCAGCCTGAACTACAAAGCAAGACCCTGTCTCAAAAAAAAAAAAAAAAAAAAGAATATAAAATTACATACTTAGTGGGCAAAAGTTTCTAATCAACTTATTCTCATTCTTTGCCAACCTCATAAAACAAAGATAAAACATAACAAAAACTAGTTAATAATAATTTTTCCCAGTCACTACAAGATATCTAAATATGAAAAACACTTAATAAAGATGTCCTGCCAAACTCTAACTATTGCCATTTACCTTTTTTTCACTTTTTTTTTGAGAGAGGATCTCACTTTGTAGTTCAGGCTGGCCCTGAGCTCACTATGTAGCAAAGCCTCAAACTCACAGCAATCTTCCTGCCTCTGCCTCCTTGATTGCTAGGATTACAGGTGTGAGCCACCAGGCCTGGCACTGTGATGTGTGGTACTGATTGCGGGGATTATAGGTGTGAGCCACTACATCCCACATTATGGAATACGGTTACTGGGGATCAATCTTGGGACTTTGAGCTTGCAAGGCAGACACCAGAACCACAAGACTAAATCCCTGGCCCTTTTTCACCATTTTTCTATAACTAAGATGTTATCATTGTTTAAAAAGCCAAATAGAAATTAAAGCATAGTCCACAATATTTTATTCTTACATGACAAAGAGATTAAGCTAGTGTTTCATTTTCCTATATAATTTATTACCTGATCTTCAATTGATTTATGGTCAGTTTCTTGAAGCCAGGAACCAAGAAGAACACTATCATCATAATGGCAGAGGGATCGGAGAAGGGAGGTAGTTGTGTTGGCTGAATTGTCAGTCAAAGTGAATTCTGCTACCAGTTCTCGAAGAAGAGCATTGAAAGAGCCTAAAAAAATAAATAATTTTTGACAAGATTAAAACTAGTTATTTTTATGAAAATTATAATGATTGCCCACAAGAAACAATAATATGTTCAAAATCCCTATTTCCTTTTTAAAATATCTGTATTCCTCAGATAGAAGATTCTTTATTTTAAATATATTAAATGTGATGTAATTATTTATTGTTCATTGCTCAATAATGTGTAAATTACTGAGTTAGAGAATACCTGAATTCTTGGGCATAGTTGTACTGGAGGGAAATTAATGGTTTAATATTAACATTTTATATAATATTCAATTTCTGCAAAGTACCTACTTTCCCTTCAGACCCTAAATCTATGGCTACATTTAACATACATGAAGCTATTTAGAATGATGGTAATTCAAAGTACAGATAGTGAAAATGGGCTACCTGGTTTAAATCCAACTTCTGCCACTTACTGAGTTGTAATATGTGGGCAAGTTACTTTATCTCCCTCTATCAGAGATTCTTCATCTATAAAATAGAGGCTAAGATAGAACCTGGAACACCGTGAGAACACAGTAAGTCTGAACAACAATATGGAAAAGTAGAATGGTACCGTTTCCTTGTACAAATTAGTCAAAGAGAACTGGTGAGAAATCTTTAATATTATGAGGAACTGGAAAGGCATACTGAAGAACTTTTTTTTTTTTTTTTGAGACAGGGTCTCGCTTTGTAATTCAGGCTGGCCCTGAGCTCACTATGTAGCCCAGGCAAGCCGCTGCGAACTCAGCAATCCTCCTGTCTCTGCCTCCTGAGTGCTGGGATTACAGGCATGAGCCACCATGCCCGGCACTGTGGTATGTGGTATTGATTGCTGGTGGGCGTGAGTCACCACGCCCAGCATTGTATATGGTTACCGAGGATCAAACTCAGGACCTTGCGCTTGTGAGGCAGGTGCTGGAACCACTGAGCTAAATCTCTGGCCCATGAAGAACTTTTATCAGGTATTTACCTTCATAAGTTTTTGGAGGTAACAAAGCCAAGATGTCATAAAGTCTTAAACGGACCATTGCAGCACTAGCTTTCAGATGAGCTCCATGGGCTTTAATTACAGATGGAATGCTAAAATATCAAAGCAGAGCTGGGAATCACTTACAAGAATGAGCAATATTTATAATTGTTTATCAACATATAAATGTATTCTCATATGTATCACATTTTCATTTTATTTTATGGTCTTTACTATTAACAGTAAAAACACTATCAAACTATTATACTTTCCATCATTAATATGATTTTTTTAAATGCAGTACCAGAGGTAGAATGCAGGGCCTTCTCACTGGGCTATATTCACAGCTCTCTTTTTATTTTAAAGTTAGGTATTATTAGGTTGCCCAGGCTGAGTTCAAATTTGAAATCCTGCCTCAGCCTTAGAGAGCACTGGGATTACAAGCATATGCCACCTGGCTCACTGTTCCAATTTTTAAAGCCACTTTACAAAAATTAAGTTTTAGATATTTCCTGACCTACTGTACAAGGAAGTAAAATATGACAGAATTTTATATATATATATATATTTATTTATTTATATATGAAGCAGGATATTGTCTTGTTTACTTACTGTGACATCATAGTCATTGCACATTCAATAGGGGTCATTAATTTTCTAATCACATCTTCAGTTAGAAGCTCAGGACAATGTGCAACAAAACTTCTCATAGCTAGATAAAATTTTTAAAAGAGCAGGTTTAGAGCAGCTTCTGTGAGTCATTAAACTTATAAAATTATGAAGACAGAACTAGGCATCTATAAGTGTTTATTATAAAACATAAGGAAGGTTCTGAAATCATGGCAAACTGGAAGAAAATCCAGCAACAATTACAGAAAAATAATTATAAAAGACAAAAGAAGGATGGACAGCAGAGATGGAGGGAGGGAAGGTATATGTTAGGGATACTTCTGTGAGTAGAAGCTCAGAAGACTAAACTCCTACAGGAATTCTGATGACTACAAAGAAAGCAGGCTTAGGACAGAACCAGGAGTGAACCAAATGCTCCCATGAGGGGTATCTTTATTGGCCCTTTAACAACAGAGCTAAGAGTAAAATACCTCTCAGATATGTAGGGATAAAACTGACACCTTGCACTGCACCTTGAAGGATAAATGTGCATCTCTCCCAGTTTGTGAAAAACATTTTTTACTTTGAGATTAAACTATAAAGAACAGGGACATTTAATAAAATTCTAGTCCCCAAATAAAAACTGGAGCTTTCCCTGTAAGTTGCTGAGTCCTAAAAAGAAACAACTATACCCAACACTTACATACTGCTGATGTCTGATAAATGCAATAACAGCTACAGATTTGATAACAATGACATAGTGCTGATTTTCTATTATGTAAAGACTAACTACAACTCAGTAATCTTGGCGATCCTAAATTTCTCTCTTCTTTAGAAACTCCTTGGGTTTTTAAATTGGTGATTTGGTATTTCTGGACAGACTGAAGAATCCAGGGAATAGGAATAAAGGGGCCTGGGTTGTAGCTCCCATCTTAATTTCAGTTCTGACAACTTTCTTAGAGTTTCAGCTTCATTTTTATTATAAAATAACAATAACGGGCAGGTATTCAACTCAGTGGTTTCAGCGTCTGCCTGGCAAGCGCAAGGTCCCAAGTTTGATTCCTGGTACTACATACCACAATGCCAGGCATGGTGATTCACACCTGTAATCCCAGCACTTGGGAGGCAGAGGCAGGAGGACTGCTGTGAGTTTGAGACTAGCCTGGGGTCAATAGTGAGAAAAGGGCCAGCCTGAACTACAAAGTTTTGTGATGCTGTTTCAAAAAAAAATTTAAAAAAAAACAGCAATAACTTAGCAATAACTGTAAGGACAGTTTACTGGAGTTGGTTATTTTTTCTAAATCTAGAAGTCTATCAATTTATCATTAAACACTAAAATGTAAAATTAAAAGTGATTTTAATTCCCAAACATTTTAGTAATATGATAATATTCTGAAAATGCAATCCTTTCAGTTCTTACCACATAAAGCTCCAGCACGACCTTCCAAAGTTACCTGCCAGGTAAAAGAATCGCCTCGTGCCTTCTCAGCTTCCAATTCCTTTAAAGAACGAGGGAAAACATTTCGCCATAATAACAACATCTTAGGCAGATGATAGCGAACAACAGATGGTCCTAACCAAGGCAATGAAGAAAAAAAAAAGAGCACAAAGCCATAAATATATAATATACATTACCAACAAAAGTCAAAGAACATGAGTGCCACTAAGGTAACAATGTCGCTTCACTCTACTTTTTAATCTCTAAAATTAACATTAGTTTTAAAATGTTCTTATTCATTGAGTAAAATAAACATATCCTACAGCATAATAAAGTTAATTTTAAGATGAGTGTAGTGGCATATGCCTAAAATCCCAGCTATTTTAACTCAGAGGCAGGAGGGTTCCAAGTTAGAGCCCTGATAAATATAGCAAGGTCATGTCTGAAAGTACAATTTTTTTTTGGAGACAGGGTCTTGCTTTGTAGCTCAGGCTGGCCCTGAGATCACTATGTAGCCCAGGCAAGCCTGGAACTCAGCAATCCTCCTGCCTCTGCCTCCCGAGAGGTGGGATTACAAGCATGAGCCACCACACCCGACATTGTGGTGTGTGGTACTGATTGCTGGGGGGCTGCCAGGGCATGAATCACCATGCCTGGTATTGTTGTATGTGGTACCAGGGATCGAACCAGGGACCTTGCACTTGCTAAGGAGGCACTGGAACCACTGAGTTAAATCTCCAGCCCTGAAAGTACAGCATTTTAAAGAAGTGAGGATGTAGCTCAGTGATACAGTACTCACCTAGCATATGTGAGGTCCTGGGTTCAATTCCCAGCACCGCAAAAAATAAAATTTAAAAAAAAAAGTCACTTTAAGAGTATTAATACTTTTGGTATCCAAATATAAAATAAAAACATAAAATAATTACCCAACTATATTAAGAATGCTAGCATATTATCAATAATAAAATCTATCAAGATTATATTTTATGAGGTTTCTCCATAAATATTAGATATGTGCATAAACATATACAGCCATGCTCCCTATATACAAATACATATTTCTCTATACTAGCGGCAATGTACTGGTTAGTTTTACGGGAGAATAGTACATTCAGAACTAAGAACCTACATTTACTTTGCTAAGGAATTAATTTAACATATCACTTACATATTTAACATAAACTTCTGGAAAAGCATTACCACGTTTCTTCTGCTAAACACCTCCTTCCCCCATAGAGGAGGAGCTCTATCACTGAGCTACATCCCCAATTCTTTTTGTTTTTGATACAAGGACTCACTAAGTTGGCTAGGCTGGCCCTAACCTCATAATCTTCCTGCTTCAGCCTCTGAAGTAGCTGGGACACAGATGAGAGGTGCCACAGCCAGAAAAGTTTTTTTTTAAAAAAGAAAACTAGACCAAAGTATAATTTCCAGTAGGCAGATTCCCTTAGAACACTAACTTTTAATATACATACACATTTTTTATAGTAGCAGCTAAACATGTGAACTGAAAAGTAGATGTGTATCTCACCACAATAATGAAGTATATTTCCATCCTGTGCAACAATATTAAATTTTCCTTGTATCTAAAGTTTATCATAGTACTAAAGAAAGTGAAGCACATATGATAGTCTCCAAAAACTAGCACCAACAACATTGTTTAATAATAGACTCTATCACTCTATTAAAATGAGGACTTCGCTCCGGGAATGAACATGCCCTAGATTCTCAACTCTTGATTAATTAGAACTCATCAATTAGACAACAGCTATTTTGATGGTAAATGCAAAACTTTGCTGAAAACTTTCTCTTTGAATGTACATAATCAGAAATTATGAAATTAAGATCAATCTACTATGAAAATGAGGAAAATAGCATTTTACAGCATTCAAAACCTAGAAAGTGAAATTTAATAGTTTTAAATTAAATTTGCTTTACAGTCCACTGACAATTACAGAATAAGGCAAAAAGTCTACTTGTATATAATTATACCTAAAGTCATAAGTGCTCCAAGTAAAAGCCATCCAGCTTGGGTACGTTGTAAAGACAGCCTGCTGTTTTGGGCAGCGGTTCGTAGCAGATCTTCAGCGATACTAACTACCATCTGTAAGAGAAGTTTAGGTTAGCTTTTATATTTAATTTAAACAAGTTAAATCAGATATGAAAACAGACAACTAGTATATTTAAAAAGAAGTTGTCCTTTCATGGTTAATGTTAAAATGTTTCCAGTGGCGCAGGCTGGAGATTTAGCTCAGTGGTTCCGGCGCCTGCCTCGCAAGTGCAAGGTCCTGAGTTCTATCCCCGGTAACCACATACAATGTTGGGTGTGGTGACTCATGCCATGCCCACCAGCAATCAATACCATATGCCACAGTGCCGGGCCTGGTGGCTCACACCTGTAATCCCAACACTTGGGAGGCAAAGACGGGAGGATTGCTGAGTTCGAGGTTTGCCTGGGCTACATAGTGAGTTCAGGGCCAGCCTGAACTACAAAGTGAGACCCTGTCTCAAAAAAAAAAAAAAATATTCCCTGTGGCAACACCAAGACATAATAGACACCAAGTGTCTATTCTACTGGCAACTCTGAGAAGAACCAGAATCATGCAGCGGTCAAGAGAAAACATTTTTTCTTTTTTTTTTTTTTTTTGAGACAGGGTCTTGTTTTGTACTTCAGGCTGGCTACAAGCTCACTATGTAGCCCAGGCAACCCTCAAACTCATAACAGTCCTCCTGCCTCTGCCCCCTGAGGTCAAGAGAAAATTTTAAGCAAGGCACAATGGCATACATCTATAATCCTAGCACACTGGAAGGATGAGGCAGGAGAACTGCAAATTCAAGTTCAACCTGTGCAACTAAGTTAGGAAGACCCTATCTCAAGATAAAAAATAAACATGGGCTGGAGATTTTTTAGCTCAGTGGTTTTGGTGCCTAGCTAGCAAGCGCAAGGTCCTGAATTCAATCCTGGTAACTACATACAACAATACCAGGCATGGTCTCTCGCACCCACCAACAATCAGCACCTCATACCACAATGCTGGGCATGGTGGCTCACACATGTAAATCCAGCACTCAGGAGGCAGAGGCAGGAGGATTTCTGAGTTTGAGGCTTGCCTGGGTGACAATGAGCTCAGGGCCAGTCCGAACTACAAAGGAAGACTGTGTCTCAATAAACAAAGAAACAAAAAATAAACAGCTGAGGATGTAGCTCAGTGCAAAGACCCTGAGCTCAATCCTCAGTACCCAAAAGACAGGAAAAAAAGAGAGCTTTAAAGCCAAGCGGCCTGGATTCATGTTCCAACTCTGCTGTTTACTGGCTTTCTGACCTCGAGCAACTTAAACTCTGTGCTTTTGTTCCCTCATTGATAAAATAGGAATCATAAGAGTGTCTACCTTACTCCTGCCAGGTTTAAAGACAGTACAGTACTTAGAACAATGCCAACCCATGTAAGCACATAAAATAAAATAAATGCTGTCATGATTGGTAATATCATTGTATTGAACCCCTATAATACAAATGGCTATAAACTAATCTTATGGAACTTACAGTTTATATTAGTGATGACAAACCTTTTAGAGTTTTTAATAACAGAAACAGCCTGCTGCAGCATGCATGCCATAGGTTTGCCACCACTGATCTAGATAGAGAAGACAAGGGAAAAATGGGTGCTGAAAAGCTGTGTGTGACTAAATGACAAAATAGAGCACAGATACCGCAAGAGTCAGCAAACAGCCAATATAGAGTAAAGGATATTGAATAAATTTCAGGAAGGACATAGAATTTGAAGATGTCAAATCTCTAAAAGGCCAGGCATGGTGGTGCACACCTAAAACCCAGTGCTTGAGATGGAGACAAAACAGGATCGTCAAGAGTTCAAGGCCAGGATGGGCCACATTTAAGGCTCAGCCTCGTCAAGAATTCAAGGCCAGGATGGGCCATATTTAAGGCTCAGCCTCTCTGAAGGTCAGAAATGAACTACAAAGAGAGATTCTCTCTCAAAAAACTCAAATTTTAAAAGGAAGGGATTTAAGTCTGGTTCAAGAGAAAAAGAAATCTTAATATAAAGAAAGGTCTAAAGGCTGAACAAGTCTTGGGGAAAAAGCAAAATTATTAATTTGAGTACAACAGTGGAAATCAGAATAAATGGGTAAAATAAAAGCTAATTATGAAGCACTGGCCTATCAGAAAGATTATATTTTGTTTGTTTTTTTTTGTTTGTTTGTTTTGAGACAGGGTCTCGCTTTGTAGTTGAGGCTGGCCCTGAGCTCACTATGTAGCCCAGGCAAGCCTCAAACTCAGCAATCCTCCTGTCTCTGCCTCCCGAGTGCTGGGATTACAGGCGTGAGCCACCACGCCCAGCCAGAAAGATTATATTTTATTCCCTGAGTACAAGGTAGTCCCTAAGGATCTTTGAACAAACATGAAATACGAAAGTGGTCTGAGAAAAAAACAAAAAGACTTTAAGAAGGACAACCAGTAAAGAAGCAGTCATTTGACAATGACAGATGCCTAGATTCTTTAAGTAACAATTATGAACTCATAGGAATAAAGGGATCTGGGCTTTCTGGCACATACCTATACTTCCAGTACTCTGGGAAGCTGAGACAGGAAGATGGCAAGTTTGAGCCCCTGATGGGCAACTTAGTGACTCAGCAAGACCCTGTCTCAAAGTGAAAAATAACAAACGACTAAGGATATACTTCACTCACTCTAAAGGCTTTGAATTCAATCCTTAGCAAAGCTATTAAAAAAAAAAGGAACAGAAAGAATGAATGAACCTCCTCTAAATGTCCCAGAAAAAGAATAAGAATTTAAAAATCTTCCCCCAGTCAATCTATGGGAAGTTACAAATAATGTCGATATAAACACCTAAGATTCTGAAGGGCCAGGGATTTAGCCTGGTAGTACTGCACATACTGTGTAAACACAAGGGCCTGAGTTCAATCCCCACTATCAAAAAAAAAAAATGATTCCAAAGAAAATCATGGTTGTGGTAGAAAATATGGTGAACTTTTTAGAGCTTTCAATGATACTAACAGGCAGCAGTGGCACACATGCCATAGGTTTGCAACCATTAATATTACAGAAAGAAAAAAAAGGGAGAAGTATTTTTTTTTTAATGACAGGTCTCTCAGATTTATTTTAGCGACATGAAGATAATGTTTATAATGTCCCTGGGTTTTACACTAGCAATAAAATTACTGGGATTTAGAAGTAAGTACTTAAGAAAAAATTTAGTTAGTTTTTCAAGAGAACATCTGTTATGTAATCCAGTTAGGCCATAAACTTGTTCTGTAGCCCATGATGGCCCCAAACCCAGAGCCCTCCTGCCCCAGCCCTCAAGTGCTAGCACCACACTCAGCTTGAAAATTATTTAATTTTTAATTAGATAAAATCAAATTACAAACATGATAATGGTATATTCTCCTGTCCTGTTTGCACATAGCAATCTGAATTGCTATTCTAGAAACCAAAAAAAAACCCTCTGAATTTTAAATTAGTTTTTTCTATGTAAATAATACTATATCCATCGCTTCTCAGCCTTTTGACTAAGATCAAGTATAATAATACTATATCCCAAACCTACCACCCCTTTATCAGAATTAAATACTCTATTTTAACTAAGGCATGTTACAACTATGTTCTAAATTACCATAATAAAGCTATTGCATTTAATCACCCAGTTCAACAATAAAAACAGCAGTGCTCCAATAAAGATGGAAGCCCACCTGACAAGAGTCTAGGATCTCTGTAATACCTTTCCTTTGGCGTGAGGAATGCCCAAAGGACACTGATGAACTCCTCCTAACAAAGCGGCCATTGCAAAACTGTATCCACTAACGGCTTCTGGTGACGTCTTCAAGTTGTTGAGCCGCTCTGCACATCTGTCTAGAAATGGTGTCAACTGGAAAGGTAATGCCACAGCTACACAGCGCAAACACCACGCAGCAGCCAGCCGAGCAGCCATGCTTGGATGAAGAAGCACTGATGTCACAATCTCCAAAAGTCCTAAAAAACAAAAAAGCTTCAAATATTACTCTTTGATTTCAGAAACTAAAAGATTATATACAACACAATAATGACAATAATCAACATGATTTCACAGTTGCACAACTATGCCAAAAAAAATATAGTACCTAATAGAGTGCTTTCATGGAAGATATATTCTACAAAGAATACAGAACAAAATCAAAATGTTGATTAAAAACATAAGTCTTCAATAGTTTTCATGAATTATTAGAAACAATTACTATAATTTGTCTCCAAAAAATTTAACTTTTTAATTCAATCTTCCTTATCACAGTGAAGATAAAACTCAATGATCTTAACTATAATTATGATAATAAGTAACTAACCAAGAGTTAAATATCAGTCACACCAGTGACTCTGAGAAACAGTGAGAAAAAAGGCTATGCTTTCAGGGATCACTTCTATAGTTTGTGATAAACAGTGAGGACACATTGCAGCAAGATGCCATACCTATAGAAGCTTCTTGAATAAGTGGAGAGGCAGTGGCGTTGAGGCTCTGCACCAGGCTCCCGAGTTCCTGGAGGGCACAGACCATCATGTGCTGGCTCGCTGCAATATCTGCTGCACCTGATTTGTTCTCACTACTTGTATCATTCACTACCACTTCTGAAAATGCAAAAGTATGTATTTGGTGACATAGACAAATTGAACTGCAATATAATATTTTTGGTCTACACAATTTGGATTTTTAACCATACCATTTGATACTTGGAAGTTAAAAATTTGACAGTTATAATTCAGTGCAAAATTTTTATAACTAAGTACAGCATTGACTTAAATACACAGCTGTGATTTTATGACAGTATTGAAATTCATATTGCATAGTTTCTAAAAATACAACTTTTTAAAATAAATTTCTTTTATTCCATTCCCTACTCCATGATATAACTTAATTTTAGTAATCAGCAGTAATTCATAATGTTTTATAAAATCTGACTTAAAAGCAAGAGACTGGTTCAAAACTAGATTTATCCTATTCTGTTTTCAGTTGCGGTCCCTGGTGGGAATGTCTTGCTTCACCACACCCCATGGACAGGACAGCAAGACTGCGTGTCTATTCAGTCCTGCAGACCATCACTGAAGGGCTTGATGCTCCCTACCTCCCAATCTTAGTCCTTTCTCAAAATATCATTAGCAGCACAGAAGGTCTGGGTGGGAGGTGGGTGCTGTGCTCCAGGAGTGGACTGGTTTCCTTTCACCGACCCTGTGGGCACTGCATTTTTGCCCAATTGAGTTATCTTTTCATTTATCCTCCTCTATCAGAACTGCCTTCACCTCAGGGTAACTGAGGCACCAAACTAGTACAGACATTTACTGGCTGCTGCCCCCTTCAGCTATTACGCATCTCTTTCCAAACATTTTCCAAGTTGTGGAAGCAGGGCAGACTTATATTTACACATACATATAATATACATTTGTTTTTGTTTTTTGCAGTGCTGGAGATCAAGCTCAGGGCCTCTTACATGCTAAACAACCTCTCTAGCATCCTTAGCTATTCAAACAATATCTATAGAACAATATTTCACTAAATGAAATACCCTTTAATTCATAATTCAAAAATTTCAATTAGCCTTATACATTTAAAAAATACTAAGATATTATAAATGACAAAAAAACTATAAATTTTTGTTAACTTTATAAAATGTTTACATTTTATCTAAAAATAAATTACTGGCTTTATCCATTCACCAATTCTTTATTTCTAAATATTTACTTTAGGCACTATAATTTGTCTTATTATAATTAACGTCTATTTTTTTTTTTTTTGAGACAGTCTTGCTTTGTAGTTCAGGCTGGCTCTGAGCTCATTATGTAGCCCAGGCAAGCCTCGAACTCAGCAATCCTACTGTCTCTGCCTCCCGAGTGCTGGAATTACAGGCGTGAGCCACCATGCCCGGCAATTAATGCCTATTTTGAACAGTATTAAAACCAAACTGTCTTACAGAATTTATACATTGCTTTAGTTCATTGACTGGATTACAAATTGCATAAACGTAAGAATTTTATCTCACCCTAAATCACTGCTCTGCAAATCTCAGATACTTGGTAACTATTTGTTAAACTTAAAAATATATGATTTATGTGGCATATACTGGTACAAATTTCCCAATGTTATATGTGTTTTTGAGATGTATATAAATTGTACCAATAAAGAATTCAATTAAAAATATATATGATTTAGCTCAGGGCCAGCCTGAACTACAAAGCGAGATCCTGTCTCAAAAAAAAAAAATATATATATATATGATTTTTTAAAGGATTTTATCTGAGAGCAACTGGATAGAAGAAATTATTTCTAATGCCCTGTAGCATAGCAGCATTACTACAGTTGATAACAACTAAGTGAATACTTCAAAATTGCTACTAGAAAGGAAGATGAATGAATCTCCTCAACACAAAGAAATGACCACTGTTTGAAATGGTAAATATGCTAATTACCATAATTTTATGATTACATATTTCACAAACGTATTAAAATACACACTGTACCCCATAAATATGTATAACCATTATATGTCAATTTAAAATAAAAATAAATTTTTAAAGAAAATTTGAATTACTGAGATTTCATAATGTATTTTATGGGAGGTTAATAATTATACACAGTTGTTCCTAAAACTTCATATTGAGCCTTTGGTGGAGGACAGATAAAACAACAAAGAATATGTATTTATAAAAGAATGTGCCCTACCGGAGGGTTAGCTCAGTGGTTCCAGCTCCTGCCTCGCAAGCGCAAGGTCCTGAGTTCGATCCCCGGTAACCACATACAATGCTGGATGTGGAGACACGCCCACCAACAATCAACACCACATACCACAGTGCCGGGTGTGGTGGCTCACACCTGTAATCCCAGCACTTGGGAGGCAGAGACAGGAGGACTGCTGAGTTCAAAGCTTACCTAGGCTACATAGTAAGCTCAGAGCCAGCCTGAACTACAAAGCGAGACCTTGTTTCAAAAAAAAAAAAAGGTGTGTGCCCTAAGCAGAAAAATCACAACAGATTATTTCTGGAAGACTGGCAACAATATGCTACTGCATTTCAAGAAAGTTACAAAATATAAGCAGTAGTCAAGCGTAGTCATGCATTGTTTGTAATCTCAGCACTTAGGAGAATGAAACAGGAGGATGGTTATGCAATCAAAGGCCAACCTGAACTAATAGTGAGACCCAGCCTCAAAATAAAATTTTAAAACATATAAATAAAATACAGGCAGTAGAAATAAAATAGAAAATCTAATTTTATAAACATGCTAATTAAATCTCTAAAATTTTATTTAAAAAATTTTTATTATTACCTTGGAAGCACAAGGACCCGAGTTCGATCCCCAGTACCACCAAAAAAAAAAAAAAAAGTCATTATTTATTTATTTTACTTTTTTTTTTTAATTTTTTTTTGAGACAGGGTCTCGCTTTGTAGTTCAGGGTAGCTCTGAGCTCACTATGTAGCCCAGGCAAGCCTCGAACTCAGCAATCCTCCTGTCTCTGCTTCCCAAGTGCTGGGATTACAGGCGTGAGCCACCACGCCCGGCACACTATTATAGTTTTTTGAGACAGGGTCTCACTATGTAGCTCAGGTTGGTCTCAAACTCACTATGTAGCCCAGGCTGGCTCAACTCACAGACATCATCCTGCCTGAGCCTCTCAAGTGGTAGTAGAACAAGTGTGTACAATGACACATGGCTCTAAAGCTTTTTTCATTAAAATTTTGTATTATTTTAATATTAAATAGTACTCAATGAAGATTATAGGAGTACATCCAAAAAGATAAGTATTAATCAGATCTACTAATATTTATTGAGAATAATAAAGATCTAAGAAAGTTCAAGTACTCTCCCAAACTACAAGATCTATTGTTTTTAAAAGAAATTTAATAGATATGTTGATTAGTATTATTTATACTAGTGGTTTATCTTTGTTAGTTGAAAAGAAAGATCTGTTACTCTTTCTTTTTGTAAGAATTTTTTTGATTTACGTCTTGTACTCTGAGTGCCTACTTTGAAGACAATGATACACTGTATAACAGCTATTGCCATTCTTATTTGATTATGAAATTGTTTTATTTTTCATAAAATTTAGAGTAACTAAATGACTAAGGTAATCAAAACCATACATTGTAAAACTCTTACCTATTGCTTTCATTTGTTTTCCAATAGCTTGGCAGATCTCCTTTGCAGCTGCTATCTGGGCTTTTTCACCCAGCAAACTCCCAACAGTAGCTCTCAGGATAAAGGAGACACATCGTCTTGAGTACACAGCCTCCACATGTGTTTGTGTTGCCCGAGGATGGGAAACCAGATCAAGTACATGGGACAAGAATGTAGCAAAACTACGTTCCAGCCACTGACCACCCAAAGTTGTTACAAAAACAACATAAGCCTATGAACACAGTAAAGTACAGCATCAGACACACGCATATAATATATATGTATACATATTAAAGAACAGAAAGTAAAGATAAACCAATAGAAATAACTGATGGCAGCACATGAAATAAATTATATTAGAGATTACTGTAGAGAAAATTTGAAATTCATATACTTTTAGAACTTCTAGCATAGGAACTACTGATAAAGAATCTGACTAAAACAGTTGCTAAGAAAACAGTTTCACAAAAAACAAAAAGAAAAGCCAGGTATAGGATGCACACCTATAATCTGAGCATGCTGTGAGCCTGAGGCAAAAGAACTATAAAGTGAAACCCAGTCTGTACAACCTAGCAAATTAGTGATACTCTGCCTCAAATTAAAAACAGGGCACCTTCCAGAGAGAACACACTGCTTCACAAGAACCCTTGGAGGGCACCAGGATGATCATCAACAACACAGAGAGCACCCTAATGATCAGGTAGAACTTGCAATGAATGACATAGACAATGTGCAAACAGGGTTCATTTCACATTAATATATTAGCTAATTTTTTTGCAAGTAGGGAAATCTCTTCAGCCATCTCCTCACTTTGTGGCCAGTCTAGAAATAGTCAAAAGCAAATCTTCACACAGCTGGGGACATGGGAGGCTGAAGGGCCTGCACCCAGAAAGGGGAGGCTGAGGGGCCTGATGCTGTGATCACTGCAAAGGTCAGGGTCCTGGTTTTCAGCCCACCCCAAAGCCCCAATGGTATGATGGGACAGATATGCACTCCATGCTCCTCACAGGAAGCCTAGCAGAGGGCAGAGGGCAGAGGGCCTTCCACTGATGCCAGCCAACTCCTGGAGAGTGGTAAAACCCCTGAAGTCAAAGAAGGCAGCAGAATGTCCAAGAACAAGGAAGGGATGGTAGATGTGACTGGGTCTAGGCCTTGCTAAATAGAATGTAGCTGACAGTCTGTCAGGACAATGGCCCTCCAGGACCAGACACAGAACAGCAAGAGGAATGTGAGCAAATCCTGATGATTGGGGGGAGGGAGCATAGCTGGCCTCACGAAACTCCTAAGTAAATAAAATAGTAGATATCAATTTATTTACTTGTTTACTTTTTGAGACAGGGTCTCACTTTATAGTTCAGGCTGGCCCTGAGCTCACTATGTAGCCCAGGCAAGCCTTGAATTCCCTGGCTCTCTACCCCCCCAGTGCTGGGATTACATACAGGCGTGAGCTACCACACCTAGCATTGTGGTATGTGGTACTGATTGCTGGTGGGCATGAGTCACCAAGCCTGGTATTGTTGTATGTGCTTACCAGAGATTGAACTCGGGACCTTGTACTTGCTAGGCAAATGCCAGGAACCTCTGAGCTAAATCCCTGGCCCAATATAAATTTATTTTAAGAATCTACCTTTCCATGTATGCACACAATTTGGAATTTTAATGTAATTCATTCACTTCATAGAAGAAATGTTTTCAGGGCCAGGAATTTGGCTCAGTGCTTCTGGCATCTGCCTCAAAAGCACAAGGTCCCATGTTTGATCACTGGTAACCACATACAACAATACCAGGTGTGGTGACTCATGCCTACTGCCAATCAGTACCACACACAATGCTGGGCATGGTGATTCACACCTATAATCCCAGTACTCGAGAGGCAGAGACAGCAGGATTGCTGAGTTTGAGGCTTACCTGGGCTACATAGAGAGCTCAGGACCAGCCTGAACTACAAAGCAAGACCCTGTCTCAAAAAAAAAAAATATTTTCAAAAAGACCAGACCATATTAAAAATTTCTCTGTATGTTGTTAACTGATAACAGCCTTGTACTGGTACAAACCCTCAATGTTGAATGTGATCAAAATGTATATAAAAAATGTACCAAGGGCCGGAGGGTTAGCTCAGTGGTTCCAGTGCCTGCCTTGCAAGCGCAAGGTCCTGAGTTTGATCCCTGGTAACCACATACAATGCTGGGCGTGGAGACTCACACCCACCAACAATCAATACTGCAAACCACATATGCCGGGCATGGTGGGTGGCTCAAGCCTGTAATCCCAGCACTTGGGAGGCAGAGACAGGAAGATTGCTGAGTCGAGGCTTGCCTGGACTACATAGTGAGCTCAGAGCCAGCCTGAACTACAAAGTGAGACCCTGTCTCAAAAAGGAAAAAAAAAATGTGCCAATAAAATCAAGTTTTAAAAAAAATTAATAGCAGCCTTCCATGAAATTTACCAAGTGACATGAAAAAATTCTTTTAGAAATACATATTACAAACCTGAGTAACTCCAACTCTCACTTCACGATTAACAGACCCTCCAACTTTTAACATCTCTCCACCACTCTTTAAGAAACCTGATCCTCCACGTAAAAATCCTGTGGCCATCAGTTCTAAGACTTCATCCAATGTTGCTCGTTTCACATTTTGACGCATTACTTTAAAGAAAACAAGTAAATTTATAAGCAAATGTATTTCTGAAACAGATGTTAATCCTTCACCTTTTCAGGAGGGTAAGGTAGGAGAATCACTGAGTTCATGTCCAGCATTAACTGCATAGTAAGATCCTATCTCACAAAATAAAACAAAAACCAAAAAAACTCTCATACTTCAACTTTGAAACTGAAATAATTTTAAGAATACTACAATGGAAATAAACTCATTTAGTTTTCTTTTAACCTTTAAATTTATAGTATATTTGTAAACCTGAGTTCAATTTTGAAGTAAAAAATGATGGGAAAATAAAGCAATTCTATAAATCTATGTCAAATATTGTAGTGTAATAATAGTGATAATATGTGTTACTACAACATGAACAAAGCCCATAGCAGATGCTGCTAACGTCTTTTTCTTTTTGAGACAGGGTCTCACATAGTTAAGGCTTGCCTTGAACTCACTATGTAGTTCAGGCTGGCTTCAAATTTGCAGTAATCTTCCAGTCTCAGTCTCCTAAGCACTGGGATTACAGGTACAGGGCACCATGCCTGGCAGATACTGCCAAGGGATCACAGTTCTTACTTTCAATGAGATGAACATACAAAACTTCTGAACAGCAACCAATAGATTAATATACAACTGAGAATGTGCTGACTTGCCATCCCTGGTCTTGGGGGCTATAGTCTTTGCAAATACAGTAGCAAATGGGCCAGAGATTCCACTCAGTGGTTCTGGTGCCTGCCTCACAAGCGCAAGGCCCTGAGTTCGATCCTGGTAACCATATACAATGCTGGGCGTGGTGACTCATGCCCACTAGCAATCAATACCACATACCACAGTGCCACGTGTGGTGGCTCACGCCTATAATCCCAGCACTTGGGAGGCAGAGACAGGAGGATTGCTGAGTTCCAGGCGTGCCTGGGCTACATAGTGAGCTCAGGGCCAGCCTGAACTACAAAGCGAGACCTTGTCTCAAAAACAAAACAAAAACAGTAGCAAATATAGTCCTTATAAAAATTCAGTAGAAGAGGGATAAAGCTCATAAATTAGTATATAGGCTGTGGAATTTGACCTGCTTGGGTTTAAATTTCAGTCTCAATACTTAATAGAACATTTTTCAAAATCCAAATTACAAAATTCAAGCCACAATTTTCACAACTATAAAGTGATAACAATGGTACTTTTAATTCATGATGTGAATAAAACAATTCTGTGATATGAGTAATCTACCATGTAAAATACTTTAGAATGTTTTATCATCATCAACTAATGAAATAATTACCATTAATGATGAAGAAACAAAGATCTAAGAAATAAAATAGGGTGTTACAAATAACAAAGACAAGGGCTAAGGCCTGACCCTCTAATGTTTGATTTTTTTGTAGTGCAGAGAGATAGGGTAAAGGTAGGGACAACAGTATCTGCTATGGGTGTGCTCTGTCCTTGTGGTACAGGGTCAAGAAAAAACTGAAAACTACCCTGTGATACAAGTGGGGACATATCTATCAGAACATAATGTACTAGAATCCATTATCTTTTTTTTTTTTTTTGATAGGGACCCGCTTTGTAGTCAGTCTGGCCCTGAACTCATTATGTAGCCCAGGCAAACCTCGAACTCAGCAATCCTCCTGCCTCTGCCTCCCAAGTGCTGGAATTATAGGTGTGAGCCACCATGCTTGGCCAGAATCCATTATTTTTATACAAATCATTTTATAAATCTCAAAAAGAATGGTGAGTGTTTAAAATTAAGAAAATTATTATAGTTAAAAGACACTGTCATCAATCCCCCTCAAAATATTCCATCTCACTTCAAATACAACTGTTCTATCTTTCTGGCCACTTTTGAAGCAGTTCTGGATCTTTCAGGACTGACTATCTTTTCTTGGCTGCCTGGATGTCCCAAATTAATTCAAAATGTCTACAGCAATCTATGCCAAATAAAAACATTACAGCAGGCCCTCATCCACCTTATTCTCAGGATTGGGCACTATGAAACTTCCCCAAAGTGAAAATGATGAGGAAAAGTAAACATTTTGAATCATATCAGGACATCAAGGCAGCCACAGCAGCTCACACAGAAGACTTCTAGAACTGTTTCAGAAAGTGACAAGAATGGTGGGACAAATATCTCCACAGAAAGGAGTATTTTGAGGGGGACTAATGGCAATGTATCTTTTACAATTTTTTTTTTTTTTTTGAGACAGGGTCTCACTTTGTAGTTCGGGCTGGCCCTGAGCTCACTATGTAGCCTAGGCAAGCTTCGAACTCAGCAATCCTCCTCTCTCTGCCTCCCGAGTGCTGGGATTACAGGCGTGATCCACCAAGCCTGGCACTGTGGTATGTGGTATTGATTGCTGGTGGGCGTGAGTCTCCACGCCCAGCATTGTATGTGGTTTCCGGGGACAGAACTCAGGACCTTGCACTTGCAAGGCAGGCGCCAGAACCACTGAGCTAATCCTCTGCCCTCTTTTACAATTTTTTGAAAAATGTAAAATTCACCTCATTTTTTATACCTCATATGTCCAAAAAATTCCCAGATATTATATTGTACCTTATCATAAAATATTTTGATATGTCAAGGAAAGTACCCTTTGAATTCTCCTTTCATGAAAAAGCTATCTAACAATTTAAACCCATTAAAAGCCAAGTGTGATGGTACGTTCTGTAATCCCAGTATTTGGAAACTGCAGCAGGAGGACTGTCATGAGTTTGAAGTCAGCCTAGACTACATAATGAGTTCAAGGCCCTTCTGAATTACACAGTGACACCTTGTCTCAAAAAAACAATAAATAAATAAATAAATAAATCCTTTAAGATGACCTGTGTATAGGTAATAACTAATATAAAGGAAGCAGTCCATAAGTCTTTGAATTATCTGTTAATTGGAATAATGAGTTGGCAAACAATACCTGTTGCTTGTTTTGGCATCAGTGCTGTGGCCATGACTGTGCCTAAGAGTTTAGCCACTGACACTCGTACCCCATAATTTGAATTTTCCAAAGCTTTAAAACAGAGAGTTGCTATATTTTCCAGTTCAGCAGTCCACATGAACACAGCTTCATTTTGGAGTTCCAGCAGACACTGGAATTAAAAACAAAAGAGAAAGTTATTACACAGAACTTCTGCTTCCAGAGATGGAGTAATAAATACAGAAAATGGGCACGATGGTGCATGCTGGTATTTCCAGAAATTTAGGACTCTGAGAAAAGAGGACTAAAGTTAGCCTGGACAGCTCAGTGAGACCCTGTCTCAAATAAAAGGGGGCCGGAGATTTAGGTCAGTGGTTCTACTGACGCCTGCCTAGCAAGCGCAAGGTCCCTGGTTCAATCCCTGGTAACCACATACAAAAATTTGGGTATGGTACCACATACCACAATGCCAGGTGTGGTGGCTCATGTCTATAATCCCAGCACTCAGGAGGCAGAGGCAGAAGGACTGCTGAGTTCAAGATTTGCCCAGGCTACATGGTGAGCTCAGGGCCAGCCTGAACTACAAAGTGAGACTCTGTCTCAAAAAATATAAATAAAATAAATAAAATAAAATAAAATAATAAAATAAAAGGGCTGGGGACACAGCTTAGTGGCACAGCATTTTCCTAACATGTATGAGGCCCTGGGTTCAATATTCATTATCACACAGACATCCATAGAAGAACAAGAATAAGAAGAGCAAGAAGGGGGCCAGAGATTTAGCCCAGTGGTTCCGGCGCCTGCCTTGCAAGCGCAAGGCCCTGAGTTCGATCCCGGCGACCACATACAATGTTGGGTGTGGAGACTCACGCCCACCAGCAATCAATACCACATACCATAGTGCCGGGTGTGGTGGCTCACACCTGTAATCCCGGCACTCGGGAGGCAGAGACAGGAGGATTGCTGAGTTCAAGGCTTGCCTGGACTACATAGTGAGCTCAAGGCCAGCTTGAACTACAAAGCGATATCCTGTCTCAAAAAAAAGAGTAATAAATATAAGAAAGGAAGTCAATA
>PVIC010021787.1:0-28210 GCA_004025085.1 Thryonomys swinderianus
GCTATTATTATATTTTTATTATGACAAACTAAGTAGAGGTACAGTAGTATCATTTAGAAGGCTAGCTCTTTATCTCACTTGGGGACTTTTAAAATTAATATAATTAACTTTGGGAGAGTTTTATGTTTTTAGAAAAACTGAGCATTAATTGCCAATATATATCCCTTCAATTCCTTGTGGCCTCACAGTTTCTGCTATTAACATCTTCCGACTGGGTATGGTGGTACATACACTCAAGAGGCTAAGGCAGGAGGATCATCAGGAGTTGGAGGCCATCCTAGATTACATAGTGAGTTCGAGACCGACCTAGACTATATAGTAACACCTTATCTCAAAGAACAAACAAGGGGCTAGGAATTTAGATCAGTGATCCAGGCATCTGCCTCGCAAACACAGAGTCCCGAGTTCAATCCCCAGTATCACATACCACAATGCTGGGCATGGTAGCTCAAACCTGTAATCCCAGTATTTGGGAGGCAGAAGCAGGAAGATTGCCGTGAGTTCAAGGCTAATTTGGGCTAAATACTGTAGTTCAGGGCCAATCTGAACTACAAAGTGAGAACCTCTCTCAAAAAGTTAAAAAAAAAAAAGAACTAAAAACAAAACAAAAAAATCCACTTTGTATTGAGGTATATTTGTTAAAATTGATGAGTCGGGCTAGAGATTTAGCTCGGTGGTTCCAACGCCTGCCTAGCAAGCACAGTCACCCTGGTCGGATCCCCAGTAACCACATACAACAATACTGGGTGTTGTGACTCATGCCCACCAGCAATCAGTAACACACCCCACAATGCTGGGCGTGGTGGCTCACGCCTATAATCCCAGCACTCAGGAGGCAGAGGTATCAGGATTGCTGAGTTCCAGGATTGCCGGGGCTACGTAGTGAGCTCATGGCCAGCCAGAACTACAGAGTGAGACCCAGTCTCAAAAACAAACAAACAGGGCTGGAGGGTTAGCTCAGTGGTTCCGGCGCCTGCCTTGCAAGCGCAAGGTACTGAGTTCAATCCCCGGTTACCACATATAATCCTGGGCGTGGAGACATGCCCACCAACAATCAACACCGCATACCACAATGCCAATGCCGGACGTGGTGGCTCACGCCTGTAATCCCAGCACTCGGGAGGCAGAGACAAGAGGATTGCTGAGTTTGCGGCGGCTTGCCTGGGCACCATAGTGAGCTCAGGGCCAGCCTGAACTACAAAGCGAGACCCTGTCTCAAAAAAGCAAATAAACAAACAAACAAACAAAAAATTGATGAGGCAGGCTGGGGATTTAGCTCAAGTGGTACCATACCTACCTTGGAAGCACAAAGGCCTGAGTTCAATCCCCAATACCGCCATAAAATAAAAAGAAAATAAAATTGATGAGCCAATATTGATACATTATTACTAATTCAATTCATAGTCTACATTAGGATTCACTACTAGTGTTACATAGTTTGTAGGGTTTTGTATTAGCTACTTTGGTCATTGCTGAGACAAAATACCTGATACCTAAAGTTAAAGGAGGAAAGTTTCTTTTTTTGCTTATAAGCAGTTTTTAAAAATTTGAATCATTTTAAATTTAAAATTTGAATCATTGATACATTATATATACACATCATGATCACACACAGTGTTGAGAATTTGTACCAGTATATTACATAATTTAATTCTCATTTTTCCCATCCCCCCCTACAATTCCCCCATATACATAAGCTTTGTTTTCCTTTTTTTTTTTTTCTGAAGCTTTGGGGGATATCTAGACACAAGCTGTAAGAGTTTTGACATACATATAGTAACATATACCCACTATTATACTACCATGTAGGATAATTTTTCTACCCTAAAAGTAGCCTGTGTTCCATCACCTAGTCATCCTTCCTAAGAACACCTGACAATCATTGATCTTTTCATTGTCTCTAGGGTATTGCCTTTTCTCTGTCATGTAGTTGGAATTGTGTAGTATGTAGCCTGTTGAGATTGGATTCTTTGAATTAGTAATGTACATTTAAGGTTCTTTTTGTGATTTGATAATCTTTGATAACTTTTTGTGATTTTTGTGATTTGATAACTTTCTGCTTTTTATTGCTGAATAATATTCCATTATGTGGCTATGCCACAGTTTATTTATTATTGAAGGACATTTTGGTTGCTTCTGGGTCTCTACAATTATTTGTAAAGCTACTGTAAACATCGGTGTGCAGGTTTTTGTGCGGAGATAACTTTGGAAATCATACAATCTCTAGATCATATGCTAAGGTATTTTTAAATTTGTAAGAGACTGCCAAAGATTCTTCCCAAGTGGTTTATGCCATTTCTGATTCCTACAAACAGTAAATGTGAGTGCTTGTTGCTCTACCTTCTTGTATTTAGGGTAAGTAGTACTTTGGATTTTTTTTTTTTTGGGGGGTGCTTGAGACCGAGCTCTGGGTCTTGTGCATATTAACTAGGCAAACTACTGAGTTGAACACTTAGCTTGGATTTTTGCTACTCTGATAGCTGTGTAAATTTGTGTGTGTGTGTGTGTGTGTGTGTTTTGTTTTTGTTTTGAGTCAGGGTCTCACCATGTAGTCCAGGCTGGCCTTAAACTTTCTGTGTAGCCCAGGCTGGCCTCAAACTCACAGTGATCCTCTGACCTCAGCCTCCTGAATGTTGGAATTATACATATGTGCCATCACACCTGTTTTTTTGTTTGTTTGTTTTTTTGAGACAGGGTCTCGCTTTTAGTTCAGGCTAGCTCTGAGCTCACTATGTAGCCCAGGCAAGCCTCGAACTCAGCAATCCTGTTTCTGCCTCCCGAGTGCTGGGATTACAGGCGTGAGCCACCACACCCGGCCATCACACCTGTTTTTTTGAGGCAGGGTCTTGCTCTAATTCAAATGGGTCTTTAACTCACTATATAGCACAGGCTGGCCTTCAACTCATGGCTGTCCTCCTGCCTCAGCCTCCAAAGTGCTGTGATTACAGGCATGTGCCACAATGCCTAACTAGTGTATCAGTGTATCAATTGACCTCCCTCCCACCTCCCTCTTCCCTCCTTCCCTCCCTCCCTTCCTTCTTTCCTTCTATTTGTCTGTCCATCCTTCCTTGGGATTGAACCCAGGACCTTTGCACTAAATTGGAGTGTGTCTCAGAAAGGGAGTGTTTAAAATGGGTACAAGGAGATATAAGATCTCACTAAATTACCCAGGCTGGGCTGAGTCTCTTGCCTCAGTCTCCTAGGGTGGTGGAATTGTAGTTGTGTGCCACTACACCCAGCAAATCTTATTGTTTTAATTTGCAGTTTCTTTCTTTTTTTTTTTTTTTTTTTGCTTTTGAGACAGGGTCTCGCTTTGTAGTTCAGGCTGGCCCTGAGGTCACTATGGTGCCCAGGCAAGCCGCCGCGAACTCAGCAATCCTCCTGTCTCTGAGTGCTGGGATTACAGATGTGAGCCACCATGTCCGGCATTGTAGTATGTGGCGTTAATTGTTGGTGGGCGTGTTTCCACGCCCAGCATTATATGTGGATACCGGGGATCGAACTCAGGACCTTGCGCTTGCGAGGCAGGTGCCGGAACCACTGAGCTAACCCTCCGGCCCTAATTTGCAGTTTCTTAATGACAGTGACATCTTTGGTGAGGTGTTTGTTCAGATATTTTGCCATTTTAAAATAGACTATTGATTTTTGTTTTTTGTGGCTCTGGGTATTGAACACAGAGCCTCACACTTGCTAGGCAAGCCTTAGGTTGGACACAGCTGAGCTATGTCTCCAACCCTTTTAAAATATATTTTATTTTGAGACCAGGTCTTGTTAAGTTCCCTAGGTTGGCTTCAGATTAATGATCCTCCTTTCTTGGCCTCCCAAGTAGCTACAATTACAGAATGCGCCACTGTGCCTAGCCTTGACTTAAATTTTGTGAAAAGTGTGAAGTTTCTGTATAAATTTATTATTTTGTGTGTGGATATCTATTTGTTCTAGCACTGTTTTTTAAAAAGACTATGCTTGGGGCAGGGATTTAGCTCAGTTTCGCTGCATCTGCCTCAGAAATGCAAGGTCCTGAGTTTGATCTCTGGTACCATAAAACAAAACAAAACAAAACAAAACAAAACAAAACAAAACAAAACAAAACAAAAAACCAGATAAAAGAAACCATCCTTGGGCCGGAGATTTAGCTCAGTGGTTCCAGCGCCTGCCTTGCAAGCGCAAGGTCCTGGGTTTGATCCTGGTAACCATATAGAATGCTGGTCGTGGTGACTCACGCCCACCAGCAATCAACACCACATACCATAGTGCCGGGCATAGTGGCTCACGTCTGTAATCCCAGCATTCGGGAGACAGAGGCAGGAGGATTGCTGAGTTGGAGGATTGCCTGGGCTACATAGTGAGCTCAGGGCCAGCCTGAATTACAAAGCGAGACCCTGTCTCAAAAAAAACCCAAAAAAACCATCCTTCATTGAATTGCCTGGTCTTTTGTGAAAGATTAGTTGATTATTCTTTCTGTCCATATTATTTCTGGATTTTGTTGATCTGTTTGTATATTTTTTGGCAGTACTACACTGTTTGATTACTATAGCTTCAAAGTATGTCTTCAAAATAAGCCATGTACTGTCAGTCTTCACCTTTGTTCTTCAATACTGTGTTAGGTATTCTAGATCTTTTGCTTTCTGTACAAACTTTACACATTCACAAATCTTGTGAGTGTAAAGTTACATTGTGTTGTGGTCCATTTTTCATTACCCTGTTGACTAATGATGTACATCTTGTCCTGTGCCCCCCCAAATCTTTCTTTTGTACTGTTGGGGGGATTCTCCCCTTTTTTTTTTTTTTTTGAGACAGGGTCTTGCTTTGTAGCTCAGGCTGGCCCTGAGCTTACTATGTAGCTCAGGCAAGCCTCGAACTCAGCAATCCTCTTGCCTCTGCCTCCTGAGTGCTAGGATGACAGGCTTGAGCTACCAGGCCCAGCATTTGTGGTATGTGGTACTGATTGGCAGTGGGCGTGAGTCACCATGCCCCATATTGTATTTGGTTACTGGGGATCGAACCAGGAAGCTTGTGTGTGCTAGGTAGGCCCTGGAACCACTGAGCTAAATCTCCGGCCCATCCCCCTTATTTTTTATTTTAAGATATGATGTCACTGAGTTCCCCAGGCTGAGCTTGAACTTGTGAACCTTCTGTCTCAGCCTTACAAAGTGGTGAGATTACAGATGTGCACTATTGTGCCTTGCTGAAAAAAAAACCCCAGCAAAAGGGCCAGGAATTTAGCTCAGTGGCACTGTGCCTGCCTGGCAAGTACAAGGTCCTGAGTTCAATCTCTGGTACCGCAAAAAACAACAACAAAAAACCCCTATATTAAGAGAGTTTTCAAAATATTTCTAAAATAATAAAATGTGGATAAAAAAAGCAAAATTTTTATCATTGTACCCACCTTAAACACCACCCCTCCGTTTTTTTTTTTTTCTTTTTTTTTTTGAGAAAGGGTCTTGCTTTGTAGTTCAGGCTGGCCCTGAGTTCACTATGTAGCCCAGGCAAGCTTCGAACTCAGCAGTCCTCCTGCCTCTGCCTCCCCAGTGCTGGGATTACAGGAGTAAGCCACCATGCCCAGCACTGTGGTATGTGGTGCTGATTACTGGTGGGGATGAGACACCACACCCGCTATTGTTGTATGTGGTTATCAGGATCGAACCAGGGACCTTGTGCTTGCTGGGAAGGTGCCAGAACCACTGAGCTAAATCTCTGGCCCTTAAACAGTCCCTTTTTGAGACAAGATCTTCTTGTGTAGTTCAAGTAGCTGTGAACTCACAGTGATCCTACTGCTCTAGCTTCTTCTCATCATTTCTAGCCCTACTCTTTAACAGTGTTGGGGATTGAACTCAAGGGCTTACATGTGTTAGACACTCGACCACTATGCTATATTCCCCAATTTTTTTTTTTTTTTGTGAGATAGCATCTTGCTGTGTAGGTCAGGCCGGTTTTAAATTTATGAACTTCCCTACTCACCTGCCTAAGTGTTGGAATTACAGGCATGCATCATAACTCCTGGCTTCATTTTATTTTATTTTTTTGTTTAAGGAAGAAAGGTTTATTTTGGCTCATACCAACGTTTTTTTTTTTGAGACAGGGTCTCACTTTGTAGTTCAGGCTGGCTCTGAGCTCACTATGTAGCCCAGGCAAGCCTCCAACTCAGCAATCCTCCTGTCTGTGCCTCTTGAGTGCTGGGATTACAGGTGTGAGCCACCACGCCAGGCACTGTGGTGTGTGGTATTGATTGCTGGTGGGCGTTAGTCACCACACCCAGCATTGTTATGTGGTTACTGGGGATTGAACTCAGGATCTTGTGCTTGTGAGGCAGGTGCCAGAACCACTGAGCTAAATCTCTGGCCCCCAATGTCATTTTTAAATGTGTACTTTGTGCCAAGTGTAGCGGTATACCTGTGTATTTTTAGACCTCTGGAAAGTTTAAGGCCGGAGGACTGCAAGTTTGAGCTTGATGTAACTGCCATGGCATCTTCCATAGATAGCATTTTGATTTTGCTATTGGAATTTCTCACAGCTTAGGGGACAGCCTCGGAGAGATAGTGGGGTTTCCTGAGCCAGCTGTGTCATGCTGGTGTCTGGAAGAAAATCGGTTGATTGACTGTCTCTGTACTCTTTGCAGAGGAGGAAGCTTGATGCTGTGTATTACTATATGCGCAGTTTAGCTGCCAGCAACCCTATTCTGACTGCCAAGGAGAGTCTCATGAGCTTGTTTGAAGAGACTAAACGAAAGGTGAGTGGGGTGCAGGCAGAACTATTCCTTCCTAGAATATTTTTCCCTTTGTGCATCTGTGTCTTCACAGGAGTGACTAATGTCCTCAGGGGAATGACTAATATTCTCATGTGATCCCAGTCAGCTATGCTGATATGGCCCCTGTGCAGAACAAAACTGATCTTCAGGAGAGCTTTTAGTGGCTCTTAGGAGTACGTGTTCCACAGCATCTAGTTCAAGGAACTAATGAAGTGGATGATACTCTGCTACCTTGTTTCTGTAGCAAATCTTTACTTTTTTTTAAATAGTCCTTAGTTAAAAACAGGTGTGAGGGCTCTTCAGGTATTACCTGAATCCCAGGAGATTCTGAGCTTGTGTGTCTGTATGGTTACAGGCGGAACAGATGGAAAAGAAACAACATGAAGAGTGTGAACTAAATCTTGACCAGTGGCGCAAAGGAAAGAAGTCTACCTTCCGGCATGTTGGAGATGACACCACTCGTTTGGAAATCTGGATTCATCCATCCCATACCCGGTCTTCCCAGGGAAACGAGTCTGGGAAGGATTCTGAGCAGGAGAATGGGCTGGGCAACCTGAGCCCCAGTGATGTAAGTTCCTAAGAATGAAGCAGTGAACCAATCTAGTCCTTTAAGCCTAGGTGCCCTGGTTCATGCGACTGTGAAGCATTTTGTAGATGCTTCCAACTCATCACAGGAAACACCAACCACTTGAGGCTCTCAGTCCCTTTATTTTTATTATACATTTCCTTATATTACCACTGTGTGGCGCTGTAGAATTTAGTTAATGAAGAATTAGAAATTTTCTGCTGCTTTTAATTGTGCATCACCAAATGATGCATTAGGATTCTCCAGGATTTTCTGCTTAAATTTTCCCTCTTGGTGTCTTTCTATGTGTGTATCTATTAATTATTGTGTGTGTGCTTGTTTTCTTTTGGTATTAAGGATCAAACTCAGGACCTTGCAAGGAAGGTGCAGCATCACTGAGCTACATTCCTATACCTACTGTATGTTTTTTGACCCTATAAAGTTTTTAGTATTTAGAGGGTGGATCAAAGCCTCATGAGAAAGGTGATTAGTCTAGTGTGTAAATAGTCTTTTTTTTTTTTTTTGAGACAGGGTTTCACTTAGTAGTTCAGGCTGGCCCTAAGCTCACTATATAGCTCAGACAAGCCTTGAACTCAGCAATCCTCCTGCCTCTGCCTCCGGAGTGCTGGGATGACAGGCGTGAGTCACCAAACCTGGCATTGTGGTATATGGTACTGATTGCTGGTGGGTGTGAGTCACTGCACCCAGTATTGTTGTATGTGGTTATCAGGGATCAAACTAGGGACCTTGCACTTGTTAGGCAGGTGCCGGAATCACTGAGCTGAATCTCTTGCCCCCTAAAAAGCCTTTTATAAGGTACCTTTTTACACTTGGCACTTTTTTTTTTTTTTTTTTGAGACAGGGTCTCACTTGGTAGTTTAGGCTGGCCCTGAGCTCACTGTGTAGCCCAGACAAGCCTCAAACTCAGCAATCCTCCTGTCTCTGCCTCCTGAGTGCTGGGATTACAGGCGTGAGCCACCACGCCCAGCAACACTTGGCACTTTTATCTTGATGTCAGGAGAAATAATATCAGATCAGAGATTTTTATTGAAGGTTTTTTGTCTTCATTTGCTCAAATAATCACTAAACACTGTATCTAGAGCTCTCTTTGCTCTCAAGTAGAAGACACAGAAGTGAATAAGCAGTTAGAGTACAATATAGTTTGTTTTTGGGAACATAGCCAATTTTAAGGGAATATATGGCCATGGGATCAAAGCAGCCATTGGTCAGTTGAAGTATAAAGAATGAATAAGAATTATCTGGAAGAGAAGGGAAAGAAGAATAGTAAAGGTCTCAGGCAAAGGAAATAGCATGTGCAAAGACCTGCAGCTAAGGAAAGAACGTAGAAATTAGAAATTTGTAGTTGCTGATTCATTGTGTCTTGTATATAATCCAAGTGAGATGTGAAAAGGACAAGAAATGGTTTTGTTTTTTGTTTGTTTGTTTGTTTTTTTGAGACAGGGTCTTGCTTTGTAGTTCAGGCTGGCCCTGAGCTCACTATGTAGCCCAGGCAAGCCTCGAACTCAGCAATCCGCCTGTCTCTGCCTCCTGAGTGCTGGGATTATAGGCGTGAGCCACCACTCCTGGCACTGTGGTATGTGGTATTGATTGCTGGTGGGTGTGAGTCTCTACGCCCAGCATTATATGTGGTTACCGGATCGAACTCAGGACCTTGAGCTTGCAAGGCAGGTGCCGGAACCACTGAGCTAACCCTCTGGCCCAAGAAATGGTTTTAAAGGTAAAGAAAAGTGCACAATTATATTTTAATAAAGTAGACTACAAAGGACTTCTTCGGATATTAAAGCTCAGGGACAAAGGGTAATCAAAAACGACCTAAATGTTTCTGACTTAGAAATTGAGAAAATGATGGTCCATTTCCTGACATAGGAAATAAAGGTGAAACTGGTTTTAGGAGAAAGATGCTGAGTTTAAATAGACCTATTGAATTGATTATTCTTGTGCAACACTGAAATGGATATAATTCAGAGACTAACAAATATCTGAAGCTAAGGAGAGTACGTTAGGTCAGAGATGAAGATTTTTTTTTTTTTTTTTTTTTTGGAGACAGGGTCTCGCTTTGTAGTTCAGGCTGGCCCTGAGCTCACTATGGTGCCCAGGCAAGCCGCCGCGAACCCAGCAATCCTCCTGTCTCTACCTCCCGAGTGCTGGGATTACAGGCGTGAGCCACCACATCCGGCAATGTGGTATGCGGTGTTGATTGTTGGTGGGCGTGAGTCTCCACGCCCAGCATTATATGTGGTTACCGGGGATCGAACTCAGGTCCTTGTGCTCGCGAGGCAGGTGCCGGAACCACTGAGCTAACCCTCCAGCCCAGAGATGAAGATTTTTATAAGTTTCTTCTTTTAGATTATGAAATCATGAGAGTAGATCAGTTTGATTGAGGTAAAAATATACAGTGATAGGGCCGGAGGGTTAGCTCAGTGGTTCTGGCACCTGCCTCGCAAGCGCAAGGTCCTGAGTTCGATCCCCAGTAACCACATATAATGCTGGGTGTGGAGACACGCCCACCAACAATCAACACCGCATACCACAATGCCCGACGTGGTGGCTCACGCCTGTCATCCCAGCACTCGGGAGGCAGAGACAGGAGGATTGCTGAGTTCGCGGCGGCTTGCCTGGGCACCATAGTGAGCTCAGGGCCAGCCTGAACTACAAAGCGAGACCCTGTCTCAAAAAAAAAAAAAAAAAAATATATATATATATATATATACAGTGATAAATAAGTGAAAGGTGAAAGAAGGAAAACCCTTGCACAGGCTGGGAAAGAATAAGATCCAGACAGGTGAAGCCTTAAGCCTGAGAAATGGCAAAAGATCCCCCTTTTTTTTTTTTGAGACAGGGTCTTGCTTTATAGTTCGAGCTGGCTCTGAGCTCACTATGTAGCCCAGGCAAGCTTCGAACTCAGCAATCCTCCTGTCTGCCTCCCGAGTGCTGGGATTACAGGCGTGAGCCACCACGCCCGGCAAAAGATCCCCTTTTTAAATGTGAGGGAAAGTCTAAACCTGTTATATCCCTGGGCACACGGGTAAATCTATGGGTATTAGAGGAGGAAGAAAAGGGAGGGCTTTTAAAAAATTTTTTTCTCTTTATGGTTAGATGCTGGAAAGCAGTAATCACTTGTAAATGAACCAATTAACTTCATACCTACATATGTATGTAGTATTGATTGTTTGTATGGGTTGTAATAGTATCTCAAACTGCATTAAATTGTTGCTCTGATAGAACCCTTCATTGGTACCCTCTTCTAGTTTGGCTATGACACCCTTAATCTGGAAGCCTATTTAGGTGAGAGAGAAATTGTCTTGTTGGATATGCTACATGTCCCAACTATTTTCAAAATGAAAACACCAAAAGAACTTGAGAGGGCTTTTTGTGACTTTCTTTAATGTTGCCATCAAGGTTGGTTAACATCCTTCGTAGAGGATATAACTAATTTTTTTTTTTTTGAGACAGGGTCTTACTTTGTAGTTCAGGCTGGCCCTGAGCTCACTATGTAGCCCAGGCAAGCCTAGAACTCAGCAATCCTCCTGTCTCTGCCTCCCGAGTGCTGGGATTACAGGCGTGAGCCACCATGCCCAGCACTGTGATATGTGGTATTGATGGTTTGTGGGCGTGAGCCACCACGCCCAACACTGTATGTGGTTACCGATCGAACTCAGGAATTTGCGCTTGCTAGGCAGGCGCCAGGGCTGGGGATTTAGCTCAAGTGGTACTGCACCTATTTTGGAAGCTAGGCAGGCGCCAGAACCACTGAGCTAAGTCTCCGATCCAAAGATATAACTCATTTTTTATAGAGAACTCTCTTCCATTAGGGTGTGTGTGTGTGTGTGTGTGTGTGTGTGTGTGTGTCTTATCCTGGGGATTTAACTGGATTTAACCTAGGGTCTTTATGCTTAGCTACATCATCTTCAGCCTTTATTAATTTATTTTTTATTTTTAAAATTAATTAATCTGCTAATTTGCCAGTCTGGGCTCAAACTTGTGATCCTCCTGCCTTACCCTCCCAGAGTGCTTCCCCACTACACCCAGTTTATTTTTTAAGGAATTTATATTAGGGCTAGGCATGTAGCTTAGTGTTTTAGTACTTACCTTCCATACATAAGGCCCTGAATTAATCACTAGCACTGCAAAACAACAACAACAACAAAAAGTAGTGTGTTTATTATTTTTTATTTTATTTTATTTTTTTTGAGACAGGGTCTTGCTTTGTAGTTCAGGCTGGCTCTGAGCTCACTATGTAGCCTAGGCAAGCCTCGAACTCAGCAATCCTCCTGTCTCTGCCTCCCAAGTGCTGGGATGACAGGTGTGAGCCACCACGCCCGGCACTGTGGTATGTGGTATTGATGGCTGGTGGGCGTGAGTCTCCACGCCCAGCATTGATGTGGTTACCGGGGATTGAACTCCGGACCTTGTGCTTGCGAGGCAGGCACTGGAACCACTGAGCTAACCCTCCGGCCCCAGTATGTTTATTTTTATTATATATATCACTTCATCTTTATTTTGTTTTTTGTTTTGAGACAGGATTTCGTTAATGTGCTAAGTTGCCTGTGCTAGGCTTGAACTTGGAGTCATCCTGCCTCACCCTCCCAGGGTGCTGGAATTACATGTGAAAGCTACACAGAATGCTAGGAAAGGCATTTTCAACATGTGAACTATTTTTTAAATTTAATTAATTATTTTTGGTACATTTTATATACATCTCACAATCACATACAACATTGGGGAATTTGTACCAGTATATGACACAAGTTAATTCTCATTTTTATGCATATCCTTACCCACCCACACCTCCCCACCCCCTATATACATGCTCTTTTATTTTCTTTCAGAATCATATTTATTCCTTCACCTCATTACATTCCCACACCAAATTACCTTTGGAAATTTCCCATTCTACAAAAACTGTCATACTTTTAGTATATGTGCTGCTGAAGCGAGCACAAAACTGTCATACTTTTTAGAGCTCATTTACATCTATAGGGGCTCATATCAAAGAAAAGATCTGGTATTTGCATATCTGTGATCTATTTATTTCATTTATTAGTGTGTCCTCCAAGTATATCCATTTGCACATAAGTGAATGAATCTTGTCATTCTTTTTTTTTTTTTTTTTTTTTTGAGACGGGGTCTCGCTTTTTTTTGTAGTTCAGGCTGGCCCTGAGCTCACTATGTAGCCCAGGCAAGCCTTGAACTCAGCAATCCTCCTGTCTCTGCCTCCTAAATTCTGGGATTACAGGCATGAGCCACTGCACCTGGTGCTGTGGTATGTGGTATTGATGGCTGGTGGGTGTGAGCCACCACGCCCAACACTGTATGTGGTTACTGGGGATCGAACTCAGGACCTTGTGCTTGCGAGGCAGGCGCTGGAACCACTGAGCTAAATCTCTGGCCCCAATCTTGTCATTCTTTACGGTAGAATAATACTCCATTAAAAAAAACCCCACATCTTTATCCAGTCTCCAGTTGATGGACATTTGGGTTGTTTCCAAGACTGGGCTATCACGAACTAAGCTGCTGTGAACAAGGGTGTACATCTGTCTTTCCAATGTGATTTTTAAAATTCCTTTGGGTATATTCCTAGCAGGGGGATAGCAGGGTCAAATGGGACCTCTAGTCCTAGTTTTCTGAGGAATCTCCACACAGATCTCCACAATGGTTGCACAAGTCTACAATCCCACGAACAGTGGAGAAGGGTTCCTTTCTCCCCACAGCCTCGCCAGCATTTATTGTTGGTTGATTTTGTAATAGTGGCCATTCTTTGTGGAGTGAGATGAAATCTCAGTGTTGTTTTCATTTGCATCTCTCCAATGACCAGTGATGTTGAACATTTCTTCATATGCTTCTTAGCTGCTTTGACTTCTGCCTCTGAGAAGTGTCTGTTCATTTCAGATGCCCATTTTTGAATTGGGTCTTTAAACTTGGGGAGGCTGATTTGTTTAAGTTCTTTATATATTGTAGCTAATAGCCCTTTGTCTGACAAACAGCTAGCAAAGAATTTTTCCCATGTTGTTGGTTGTCTTTTAGCGATGCCAGTGATTTCTTTTGCAGTGCAGAAGCTTTTTAGTAGGATGAGATCCCATTTGTGGATTCTTTCTGCTAGTTCTTGTGCTATAGAGGTTTTATAGACTTTTCATAAAGTCTCTGCCTAAGCCAATTTCTCTGAGAGTTTTATCTAACCTGTTTTCCCAGCAGGTTTATTGTTTCTGTTTTAATGTTTAAGTCTCAAATCCATTGTGAATTTAGTTTTGTACACGGTGAAAGAGCTAGGTCTAGCTTTAGCTTTTGGCAGGTTAAAGCCCAGTTTTTCCAGCACCATTTGTTAAAGAGACTGTCTTTCCTCCATTGAGGATGTTTGGCTCCTTTGTCAAAGAGAAGGTGGCTTAGTGTATCCAGGGTTGTTTCTGGATCTTCTAATCTATTCCACTGTCCTCGGGTCTGTTACTTTGCCAGTACCATGTAGTTTTTATCACAGTGGCTTTATAGCAGAGTTTTAAGTTGGGGATTATAGGTGTGTGGCACCATGCCTACTTAGTTTGTTTTTTTTCTGTTCCAAAAACATGTGGATTGATGAGAGATAGGCTGAGGAAGTACAAGGATTAAAACAAGTCTTTAACCCCAGAAGTACTTGGTCATGTGGAAGAAACAAGTGTAAGTACAGTTGTGTGCTGTATAGCATCTCAGTCAGTGACAGACCACATATGTGATGTATGGTGGCCCCATATGATTATATTCCCTATTTACATTGAAGCTGTCTGTGTTTGCAGTAAGTATTTTCTTATGTTCGCTCAGTGATGAAATTGCCTGCCAATGGATTTCTTGGAACATATCCCACAAGTGATGCATGATTGTATGTGATTACAATGTAGAACAGCAAGTGCTATGACAGAGGCAAGCGCACGAGGATAGGGGAGCACCTCATCTGACATCCTTGGGAAAGGCTAGGGTAGGGCAGCATTTTGCAGCTGAGATGTAAGGACATCTGTACACTAAGGAAGAAGAGTTTGAAAGAAGCACAGGGATTTAGGAAACTAACTATTTTAATATGGCTGCACACTAAGATGTGTGATGTGCTCTTGCTAGAGACTTGAGTCATCCTTTGTCCCAGTGTTTCCTGTGTTCCCACACAGAGTTAATACTAAGTGCTATTAAATCTACCTTTTAAACAGAACTTGAAGCCATCCATTTCTTTCCATTCATCTCTTTTTGTCATTACCATTAGCTAGTCCAAGCTGCCGTTTTAGTAATCTACATACTCTTGAAAGAAGTTCCTCATAATTTTTTTACATTTTTATTCCTTGTCCTCACACCCTTCTCTTTAGAAGTAACTTAAATGAGCTTCAAAATGCACATTTCTGATTATGTTACTTGCCTCTTGAAAGTCTAGTTTCTGTTGCTTTTAGAATCAGGTCCAAAAATCTTTATATAGACTACTGGGTTCCACATGATCTGATCATTGCTACTTTATTTATTTGTTTGTTTGTTTGTTTTTGAGAGAGGGTCTTGCTTTTGTAGTTCAGGCTGGTCCTGAACTCACTAAGTAGCCCAAATTAGCCTCAAACTCACAACAGTCCTCCTGTCTCTGCCTCCCAAGTGCTGGGATTACAGGTGTGAACCACCACACCTGGCATTGTGGTGTGTGGTACTGATTGCAGGTGGGAGTCACCATGCCCAGCACTGTGGTATGTGGTACTGGGGATCAAATTTAGGGCCTTGTGCTTGCTAGGCAGGCGCCAGAACCACTGAGCTAAATCTCCAGCCCCTTCTCACCAATTTTGCCTCTCAATTTCATTCTTGTTTTTCTTTCAGGTCTAAGCCTAAATTTCTTTTTTCAGGGATACTTCTTCTGATCCCCAAGATTAACTATATTTCCATTGCAATACATCATTTCTTTCCTTTCCTCTCTCCTCTCCCCTCCCCTCCCCTCCCCTCCCCTTTCTTTTCCTTTTCCCTTGCCTCCCTTTCCTTCCTTTCCCTTTTTAAAGACAGGCTCTCACTTTTTATAGCCCAGGCTGGCTCTAAGCTCACTGTATAGCCCAGGCAAGCCTTGAACTCAGCAATCCTCCTATCCCTGCCTCCTGAGTGCTAGGATGACAGGCGTAAGCCACCATGCCCAGCCCACATTTCTTTTCTTTTCTTTTCTTTTCTTTTTTTTTGAGACAGGGTCTCGCTTTGTAGTTCAGGCTGGCCCTCAGCTCACTATGTAGCCCAGGCAAGCCTCAAACTCAGCAATCCTCCTGTCTCTGCCTCCCGAGTGCTGGGATTACAGGCGTGAGTCAGCATTGTATGTGGTTACTGGTGTTGAATTTAGGACCTTGCACTTGGAGACATGCACTGGAACCACTGAGCTAAATCTCCGGCCCCAGCCCACATTTCTAGTTAGATAATTTTTGTGTAATTTTGTTGCTGTGGCTTAAGGTTTTTCACTTTCTGTGTTGAAGGCTCTGAGAAAGTAGGGTCTCATGTACTCTGTTCACTGCTTTGTCCCAAGGCCTCTGTGTAGTAGATTCTAAATTTCAGTTGAGTATACAGATGGGAGAAAAACAGTGAGGTAATAAGGACCAGATCCTTCCAGAAATACTGAGAAGTTTAGATATCAAGTACAGTATTAACCTAGGAGATAGCATAATCAGATATGTATGATAAGAATTCTCAGTATTTTTCACATTGGAACAAATGTATTTAAGAGGATTTTTTCAGTTGGAGAAGTAATATCAATTTATTTTATCTAAATTAAACCAAAACATGTGTGTAAAGTGAAAGTTGCTTGTATTCCTACCTTCATAGACCACACATAGACTTCATAGACCATCAAATACGTGAAGTATTTGATGGCTGTCCGTCCAGACCTTTTCAAAGCTTTTATGTATGTATATATACACACATGCCAGCAAAAATACAAAACAACTGTTTTTGACAGTACTGGGTATCTAATATAGGACTTTGTACATACTGGATAAGTGGTCTGCCACTGAGCTACACTCCAGATTTGAAATGATATTTTTTTAAAACAAAAAATGAGCTTACATCATATATAATGACCTGCAATTTGCTATCTGTGTCTGTCTGTCCGTCTGTCCATCTATCTGTCTGTCTGTCTGTCTGCCTATCTATCTATCTATCTATCTATCTATCTATCTATCTATCTATCTATCTATCTATCTATCTATCTATCTAATCTATCTGGTACAGGGGATTGCACTCGGGCCTTTATGCTTCCAAGGGAGGCATGGTACCACTTGAGGTAAATCCCTGGCACAATTTGCTTTTAAAGCTATCAATTGTCTGTACTCAGTTGCAATATAATGCAACATATAAGTTCTTAAAAGTCACCAGGCTTTAGGGGAAAATAGAGTTAGGGGTGGAGATTTAGCTCAGTAGTTCCGGCATATGGCTTGCCTGTGCAAGGTCCTGAGTTTGATCCTCAGTAACCGCATACCACAATGCCGAACAAGGTGACTCACTCCTATAAGAGCCAGCCTGAATTACAAAGCGAGATCCTGTCTTAAAAAAAAAAAGATTTATTTTTGTTTGTGTTTTCAATTTGGCCTTGTCTGGCTTTTGGCTTCATTGCTTTGAAGTCTGTGTGGAGGCACAATATCATGGCAGAAAGGTGTAGAAGAAAAAAGATGTTCATTTCTTGGCGACTAGGAGGCAGAAGAGAGAAAGAGAGAAAGCTGGGGACAAGGTATATCCTTCTATGTTGTATCCCCTGTGACCTAATTCCTGTGACATGGCCCCACTTCCTAACTGCCTGTAGAGCTATGAGTTAATCCAATGATTAGGTTTGTACCCCCATGATTCATCACCCTCTGGAAGCCCCCAAGAGCTCATACCCAACAGAACTATAACTTGTACCTCAAAAAAACTTATCTAACCTACCTATTTTCTCTGTAAGGCACATCACAGCCTTCTGGCATTTGGGAACTCTAGACAGCATTTCTGCCCTATGTTTGAAGGCCATTTATTTTATTTTTGGGATACAAGGTCTAGCTGTGTAGTCCAGGCTGGCCTTGAACTCATTGTGTAACTCAGGTTGGCCTTGAATTCATGATCCTCCTCCCTTAGCCCTCTGAGTATGGGATGACAGGCATGTGCCATGTATCTGTCTGTTGGGGGGCCACTTTATTTTATTTTTTATTTTTCCCCCCAGTACCAGGGATTGAACTCAAGACCTTGCACTTGCAAGCCAGGCACGGCACCACTGAGCTAAATCCCTGACTCTGAGGAGGCCATTTTAAATAGCAAAATCACAAACAAAAAGTGCAAAAATGTGGAAAATGTTGTGCTAAATGGACCACAAAAAGAACATGACCTGAAACATGAAGGAAGAGTTGCCTCATTTGACTTTAGCTAGGAACATGTATATTTAGTGACTCAAACTTTTTGTTGCTCTGTGCATGTTAAGAATGACCACAAAAAGCATTGTGAATATTGATTTGGCAGTTACAAATAAGTTTTAGTGAATTCAGTAAATTTATAGATTACATAGCCTATGAATAATTAGGCTCAACTCTATTGCTTGGAGTGTATGAGAGAGGTGTGTACTGGGAACTACAGAAGCATAGAGAAAAACCCTTGATCCAGACCTAGCACTGGCATAGCTTGGGCTGAAGGGACAGAGTGAATTCAGAAGGTGTCTTGGAGAAGTTAATGAGGCAGAATGGGAAGAGTGGTCTATGAGCAAAGCCAGAGAAAGTGTGAAACAGCAAGGAGTTACAGGCCACTAAACTGTTGTGGGTTGAGTGATAACGTGTGACTATTGGAATAGTGGAAAGGAGGCTGACCAAGCTTTCCTCTTGAAACCATACTCTTTATTGGTGCTATGGTACATGGTATGCATGAGAGATCAGGGTGTTTGTTTCCTATAGTATATTGGCTCCCAGAAATAAAATTTCTTTCTCAAATTGATTGTCATATCTACATTGTTAATTCAGTGAAAATAGCACTGTTCCATCTACTAAGTGTGATATATTGGCAGTTGAATATTTTCCCCCACAGTTTGCCGGATGAAAAGTTGGAGGGCCTTTTTCTGGGGAGGGAGGCACTGAGGTATCCCTGAGGTACAAACCTAGAGGGCCTCTTGCATGGTAGACATGTGCTTTAACATCAAGCTACATCCTCAGGCCGTGTTTGTGAGTATATGTGTGGATCATACCCAGGGGTGCTTTACCACTGAACTACATCCCCAGCCTTTTTTATATTTGGAAGTATGCTCTTGTTAAGTTATTCAAGTGGGACTCAAATTTGGAATCTTCCTTCCTAAGCCTCCCTTGGTGCTGCGATTACTAAATCCTGTTTAAGGGTCATTCTTAAAACTTTAAACATTCTGAATTAAGATACTAGTATCTTTTGAGGTTTTTGCTATCGGGAGAAATTGCTAAAGGCTTAGATTAAGTAGGACAAAGCTTTTTTTTTTCCTTTAAAAGGATTTTTTTTTTTTTTTTGAGACAGGGTCTCGCTTTGTAGTTCAGGCTGGCTCTCAGTTCACTATGTAGGCCAGGCAAGCCTCAAACTCAGCAATCCTCCTGCCTCTGCCTCCTGAGTGCTGGGATGACAGGCGTGAGCCACCACGTCTAGCACTGTGATATGTGGTATTGATTGCTGGTGGGCATGAGTCTCCATGCCCAGCATTGTATGTGGTTATCAGGGATCGAACTCTGGACCTTGAGCTTGCGAGGCAGGCGCTGGAACCACTGAGCTAACCCTCCGGCCCTCCTTTAAAAAATTCTATTGCTTTAAAAAGTTTTCCAACCAGGCATGATGATACACACCTCTAATCACAACAGTTGGTAGGCTGAGGCAGGAGGATCACTTGAGTTTGAGATCAGCTTGGGCTACATGTTGAGTTTGAGGCCAGGCTGAACTACATAGAAAGAAGCTGTATCAAAAAGCAAACAAACAAACAAACAAACCTAAAAAAACAAAGCCTCCCCCAAAAAGTTTATAAAGCCAGAATGTGAATATTGTCAGTTAGTTTGAGGCCCTTTGGTCACAAAGTTTGTGACCTTGTTTCAAAAGCTGGGTTTTAGATAGAGAAATTCTAGGCTATCATGCTGGGATTGGTTTCTAGAGTGGTGATAATAGAGTTCTAAAAGATCTCGTTACGTCTTTTCTCTGAGATCTCTTTCAATTTCTGTGTGTGTGTGTGTGTGTGTGCGTGCGCGCGTGTGCGCGCATGGCTGCTAGGTATTAAATGCAGAGCACTGAGGATGGTCTACCACTGAGCTATTTCCACCAGCTGCCTCAGCTTCTTTAAAATTATTTTAGTAAAAAAAACTTTCAAATACAAAATATATGAGCATCTTCTCTTACATTTCTAGTGGCATATCATACATACTGTTAATTACCTTTTTTGTTTTTATTTTTCATGTTACTTAGAAGACTTCTATGCATGATTTTCAAGTTCATTGTATTTCTGTGTAGACTGGCAGTTTGCTGGCTTTCATTAATTTTGTTCAACATTTTGTATGTCAAGGGAGGATAATGAAAAGATTTAATACTTTGGGCTTTGGAAAGTGCTGAGTTTAAGTCCTAGCTGAATTAGATACCAGCTCCTTAATCTAAATTAGACACCTGTTCCCTAATCTGGCTGTCTTCAGTCTTCTTATTTGTAGATGTTGATAACGATAACTTTGTTTCCCAGAATTTGGGAATCATAGTTGCTGCCTGAAAAATTTGCATATTTCCTTGGAAAATTTGTGTACTGCCCCTGCTTGACTATCTTATGTTTTTCTTAGAGGTTTGCTTATAAATTGGGAATAATTTTCTTTCTAGCTGAATACATGGTTATAAAAAGTTGAAGAATGAGAATCTTTATCTTATACTTAGCAGAATAAGAGTTGGCCAGCAAAGGAGCAGAGTTTTACTGTGAAAAACTCAGGTCAGGTGGCTCACTTTCCCTCCCCACCCCTCTGTAGGGTGGCATTTTCTTTACACCCATCATTTGTCCTGCCTTTCAGTGTGTCTTGAACAGTTTGTGTACTAGAGCTGCTGCTATTGCTGAAAAAATGGCTGAGTGTGGGTCATACACTTTTAACACCACCAACCCTTGCCATTTCACCCTCCTCTATGAGGACCATAGAACAGAGAGTAATTTTAGGAGTTCTCCTTCCTAGGCTGGGGATTTAGCTCAGTTGTTCCAGCATCTGCCTGGCCAGTGCAAGGTCCTGAGTTTGATCCCTGGCACCACATACCATAATGCCAATAGTGGTGGCTCATGCCTGTAAGCCCAGCATACTCAGGAGGCAGAGGCAGGAGGAGTTGGAAGCTAGCCTGAGCTACATAGTGAGTTCAGGGCCAGCCTGAACTACAAAGTGAGACTCTGTCTCAAAAAACTAAAAAAAAAAAAAAAAAAAAAAGTTCTGCTTCCTTAGGCAAGATGGAGTGAATTCTGATTCTTAATCTTGTATTATGAACCTTTGAGTTTGCCGTTCCATAGCTAGTGGCATTATAAGAACATAGTAGATGTTTTATCTGTAATAACCTAATTTTATTGTCCTATAATTATGTCATTATGGCAGAAAAAGTTGGTTTAATTCCACAGGAAGGGTAGGTATCATATGGTTTTTCAGAGTTTCTGTGACTTGATATCATTTGGTTTTTTTACTTTATAAAATAGTTTGTAGTATATTATACTCTTTCATATTGAACATTATTTGCAAGTATGGCTCTATGAACAGAGATTTGGCAGTAAGTGATGATGGGAATTCATAAAAGCCACCTTCTACAGGCTCCAGATTGGCCCTCCTTCATAGGCCATAAGAAACAACTTGGTGAGTTTGCTATCAAAGGTCAGAACTAGAACTTGAAATTTGATAGTGATAATGTGAATATAGTTTGAGGAGCAGCCTCTAGTAGAAGAATGGTGCCTGGACACTGCAGGACCCAAGGACCTGAATTCTGTCTCTTTGTGGTTGGTAGTGAATAGAGGTTCTCAAAGTACACTGGCCTTCCTTACAGACCCTTAACACCGCATATGACCTCAGTAACCAAACCACTTCAGGGCTTTATTTTTACCCTGGCTGTTCATTTCAAGATATGAGGTTGGTTTCTTTCCTCTAACAGAGCAAGTTCTCTGGGGGAAGAAATAGTGCCAGGTTGCAGTCAAGGCTGGTTAAACACCAAAACCACACTCTTCATCTTTCTGGGCTTGCGACGTGACATAAGCCATGCTGCAAACACCAGTTTCTACATTGTGAAGAAGCCTCCTGAGACACTCCATTATTTTTTGGATTTGATTTGTATTCTTAGCAGGTGAAATGTGGAGGCTGAAAAAGTGTACCTTCCTGTTGTTCATTAGTCAGAAATGTAATTCTAAGAATGGATAGCTTTTTAAAATCCAGCATTTCCTAACTCAGGGTTTTTCATCTTCCCCAAGGGTGTTGATGAGAACTCTCACAACTCACCAGGTCTCAGGAAGCCAGGTTACCAACATATCCTGTTCGCGTGCATGTGTGTATTCTGTGTTACCCACAGGCCACTTTCCACCCCACGTGACCTTTAGTTACCATCCGGAAAGTTAGGACCCAGATACCAGTCAGAATTTCCAGGCTTTGGTTTGGTTTAGACATTTTAGAAAATGTTAACAGCAGTAATTGTAAAGAAACTTTCTGAGTGGCATGCTGGCAAATAGGAAGAAACATCCTGAAGAGAGGAAGGAAATGCATTATATGTATTTTTCACAGTAAGGTGTTTGAAAAAGAATATTCAGGAGAAAATGTGAAACAAATCAAATGCACAGGGTAAGAGGAAAAGGGTAATCAGAGAACTACTTAACTAATTGGAAGTCAAACACATACTCTAATACTGAATTCTGAACCTCATTCTTTAAAATTGTAATGTAGTTTTGGAGTTGTTTAAAATACAATCCATCACTGTTTATTTAGTTTTTAAGTTTAATTTTTATTTTTTCAGTACTGGAGATTGAGGTGTGGCACTACTGAGCTAAATCCCTGACTGTGTTTGTTTATTTTAATGGTTCTGGGGACATGAGCCTTTACACTGAGCTACAGCCCCTTGTAATCATTTTTAGTTTAAGACAGGTTCTCACTAAGTTGCCTTTGGTTGGGCTAGAATTTGTAATCCATTGCCTCAGTCTCCCAGAATGCCCTCTACACTGCACACTGAGGGTTTTTTTTTTTTTTTTTTTTGAGAGGATGATCTGTCTTATGTGATCCAGCTGAGCCCTCCAAGTATTTGGAATTGTAAGGGAATGTGCCCTCACCTGTGCCCCGCTGTACTCAGCATCCTGAGTTAAACTGGCATGCACAGATAGTAATGAGAAAGGCAGTTCTATTTATGTATTTATGATCTCACCATGTAGTTCAGGTTGGCCTTGAACTCACTGTGTATCCTGGGCTGGCCTTGAATTTGCAGTGGTCCTCCTGCTTCAGCCTCACAAGTGTTGGGATTAGAGGTGTGTGCCACCACACCTGGCTCTGAGATGGTCAATTCTATAGAAAAAGGGTAAGCACAATACTGGCAGTGGCTTGTGAATTAAGGATGATTTTCATATTCTTACATATAAAGAGTTATTTTAAAACATGCCAGGTATGGTGGCTGGTGCTCATAGTAATTCACACTTGGGAGTTTGAGACAGGAAGATTTAAAGTTCAAGGTCAACCTAGAATATACAATGAGACCCTGTTTCAAATAAACCAAACAACCAAACCAAAACAAAACAAAACAAAAGAATTTAGAACAGAAATACCACAGACACTGTTTATCCCAGCCTTTTGCAAAAAAAAAGTTTGTCCATTCGCTCCCTTAAAGCTGGGAGGAGTGAAGGGAAGTAATGCTAAAAGTCCTTCTTTTAGGACATTTCTTGCTCAATAAGGGTGTTAATGCCTTTTTTTTTTTGAGACAGGGTCTCGCTTTGTAGTTCAGGCTGGCCCTGAGCTCACTATGTAGCCCAGGCAAGCCTCAAACTCAGCAATCCTCCTGTCTCTGCCTCCTGAGTGCTAGGATTACAGGCGTGAGCCACCACAAGCGGCTGCTTTTTTTGTTGTTGTTAATGCCTTTTTGAGCAGACCAAGTTGCTGGGCCTGCCACTACAGGATGTTTAGCATTCCTGGCCCCACCCACTAGATGCCAGTAGTGGCCCACACATTTCTGAATAGTCCCTGGGAGGAATAGTATTATCCTGGTTGAGACCACTGACTTAGGAGCTTGCTGAGATAAAAGAAGGACTTGTAAGGGTTTCTCCCTTTATTTCCTCTCAAAGAAACAGACTTGAGGTTTGGATCTGCATGGCATAGAATAGATCAACAGTAGTGTAAGAGATTTGAATAGATAATGAAATAATAGGAATGTTCAGTAGAATAGAACAAAAGGTTTTAAGAAAAGCATTTATTATGTGCACTGGTTACCCACTGCTCATTTTAAGAACTGTTGAGGCCAAGACAGATTTGTTTTGCCTTTTTTTTTTTTTTTTTTTTTTGAGACAGGGTCTTGCTTTGTAGTTCAGGCTGGCCCTGAGCTCACTATGGTGCCCAGGCAAGCCGCTGCGAACTCAGCAATCCTCCCGTCTCTGCCTCCCGAGTGCTGGGATTACAGGCGTGAGCCACTACGTCCAGCATTATATGTGGTAACCGGGGATCGAACTCAGGTCCTTACGCTTGCAAGGCAGGCGCCGGAACCACTGAGCTAACCCTCCGGCCCAAGACAGATTTGTTTTGATGTTGAACGTTCTTTTAAAAGCATATTCCTTTCTATGTGAGAAGAAGAGTGACTATCTTTGGCCTTAATGACCATATGATCTTGAGGTTCTGTGGGAATCTGTACGGTGTATTGAAAGACTTGTTCAAAGCCAATATAAAGATAGAGTTTTGGCATCTCATGAATAACCTGATATCTAGACTTAAGCCAGAACTCTGGCATTAGAAAATTTTCCAGCCTGGGAGAGTTGAGAGAAAAGTCCTCCTTTGGATCTTGACCAAGTTAGACAAGGGAGCAATCAATCGCTGAGCTCTGGCCAACGGGAATGTACGTGAGGGTATACCATAAATCATCCCTTAGGGTCTAGCTCCTAGTCTGTGAAGAACCTTCCAAATACTATGAGTCCTGTACATTGGACCTTGTTGAGTCTGCAGCTGTGGTAGGAATAGAGTAGTGAAGGGATCAACTCACTTTACAGTAACATGCTGCTTGTTGTACAGGGTGAGATTTTACTGACCTTTTTGTTTTTCATATGCTGCTTTTCTCACTGATTTCCTATACTAGATTTTTATTTTAAGCCTATTCTTTGAGAGACATGTCCATAGTTCTGTCATTCTCTAATTCTTTCATGCTCTTAAAGGTTCCAGAAGTTTATTTGTCTACCCTATTTTCACGATCTTGGATATGATGTGTTTGGGCTAAGATAGAGAATATTAAATAATTGTTTTTTTGGCTTGTAGTCTTCCCCCAGTCTGTGAACTGTTTTTTGGCTCCAGGGATATATTCTGGTTTTTCACCTCTTGGAAGCCTTTTACTTTGCTCATAAATATTTAGTACAAAAGTTACTGCCCAGTTTTATTCTCCCAAGAATTACTATATAGATTCTAGACCAGAAGAAAGTTTTAGATTTCTGATTCTTGAGTCCTTATATAGCGTGTTAACCAATTTTTTAAAGAAATACAATTTTATTTGAGTTGTCTTCTATCTGAAATGTATTGAGCATTTATTATGGGAATCACTAGACATTTCTTCTATTATTTTTTTCCATGTCATTCATTCCTAGAACCATTGGAGAGCTATGTAACTAGGTAATATGTTGGTTGCCAACCAACTTGCTTTTCCTGATTTGTACTTTGCTGTACAATCAGCCTATCTTAAGACAAGTAATAAAGAGACCTAGAGAATCATTACTGTTTGAGTTATATGATTCTGTCTTTACGGAAACCCATGAAATTTCTGCTTTCAGTTTCGAAGTGTGTATGTGTGCATGCATCTGTATGGGTGTGAGAGGGCTCCTGTCATATATATTCATGAATTGGGTGTGAGAGGGCGCCTGTCATATATATTCGTGAATTAGTTATTCAGGATAATTCTTTCTTTAATTGTTCCAGTGTAGATTATTGCCAAACTGGTAACTTCCTCTAATAAGTACAAGGGACTTACTATCATGCTGTTTTGTACCATGCATGACTTTACTCCTGGTAATCTTTTTATCTTTTTCTTTGACTCCTCATTCTAGTTTTAGTCTTTTATCTTTTTTTTTTTTTTTTTTGCTTTTTGGAGACAGGGTCTCGCTTTGTAGTTCAGGCTGGCCCTGAGCTCACTATGGTGCCCAGACAAGCCGCCGCGAACTCAGCAATCCTCCTGTCTCTGCCTCCCGAGTGCTGGGATGACAGACGTGAGCCACCACGACCGGCATTGTGGTATGCGGTGTTGATTGTTGGTGGGTGTGTCTCCACGCCCAGCATTATACGTGGTTACCGGGGATCGAACTCAGGTCCTTGTGCTTGGGAGGCAGGCGCCGGAACCACTGAGCTAACCCTCCGGCCCCTTAGTCTTTTATCTTATAGTAGTGTATATCTTTGTATGTTAAATAACTTGCCTCACAGTTTTATATGAACATTTTTCTCATTTCACTTGCTAATTCATTTGTAAAACATCTCAGATCAGCTAATAGTCCAAGAGGATCAATTTTTTCCTGTACCCATTCAGATCATTTCTATAAATATTTAGTATCTTCGTATATTATTGTTCTAAGTACTACACATAGGATGGTGATTGATGTTACTTCCTCCTTTAGAAGTGAAGTATAGTAAGAAAAATGAATATGTAAATAAATACTTCACTGGCAATCACAACACTTTGTGAGGCTGAGGCAGTAGGATCACAAGTTTGAGCCCAGCCTGGGCAATTTAGCAACTTACTGACACCCTGCCTCAAATTTTAAAATATCAAAAAAGGGCTGGGGATGTAATTCAGTTGCAGAGGCCATGCATTTAGATAAATATTTTTAATAAAGTGTTACAGAGTAATCATAATACTTTTACAGAGGTAGTATAGATGAGAAAGAGATTAACTTATCGTTAACAGGAAAAGTTATCAAGAAAGTAACCTATGTCCTTAATTTTGAAAACTCAAGTTCTTTAGGTAGATGTGGACAGCAAGGAACAATGCATATAAAAACAGGTATGGTTAGAAACTACAAGGAGTGGTTGCTTCTAGCCAAGAGGCTATCATTAAAATATCTTGGGTTATGGTCCAAACATCTACAGTGATGCTGTCTAATCAGTCATTTGGAACTGAGGATTCATCACAGAGTAGACTGATTTGGGCTTTTGATTTGGTCCAAGCTTAAATGTGAATCCTTCAAATAGTTATTCTCTGCTTTATTTTATGCATTAGCTAAGGTTGACTCACCCTAAAGTCATGCTTTCCATCATTCTGGGAAGCTTTCTGAGCCAAACCCAGCTTGGCTTAGGAATAAGTTATGCTTTGTGTTGTAACCATTGGCAATAAGTCCTATTTGTGCTGTAAAATGCACAGTAGGACTGCAACTACTGAAGCATAAGGCAAAGAGGAATTGGGATAAAACTCTGGATTTGAAGTTTTCTAAGCTGTTTTTGGTAATGATGCTAAAACCTTATTATGTCTGAAATTTTGAACTGACTTATACTACAAATCTTTGAGCAGCTAGGTCCTAATTTGTAAGGCAAACTATGCTGAAGCAGTTGACATTCTCTCCAAGGAATTTCTTTGGCAGATTTTCCTTTAGACTTCTGGACAGATCCTTAAAAGACAGTATGGCTTTTAGATTACCAATAAATGACATGTCAAAAGACTGGATAAGGGACTAATAGATGCTATTGGTGCCCTGAGAAGTTGTCCCTTATGGTTAGTGCAAACTAGGAGCAGATCTTCTATATTATTATCTTAAATTCTTCTTATTCCCTCAAATATCTTTTTCTTCTTCTTGGTCTCTGCATCTATAAAATAGAGATAAATTTGTTACTAAAATTAGTTTAGCTCTCTGCACCTAAGTGAACCTCAAACTTTTAGCACAGTCACTTTCATTTCTATCACTTCAGAATTAGAATCTTGGTGGGGTCAGGACAAATTGTGGCAAAGGTTTCAACTATTAGAATAAGAGGTTTGTGGGGCCGGAGGATTAGCTCAGTGGTTCCAGCACCTGCCTTGCAGGCGCAAGGTCCTGAGTTCGATCCCTGGTAACCACATACAATGCTGGGCGTGGAGACTCACACCCACCAGCAATCAATACTGCATACCACATACCACAGTGCCGGGCATGGTGGCTCACACCTGTAATCCCAGCACTCAGGAGGCAGAGACAGGAGGACTGCTCAGATCGAGGCTTGCCTGTACTACATAGTGAGCTCAGAGCCAGCCTGAACTACAAAGCGAGACCCTGTCTCAAAAAAAAAAAAAAAAATAAGAGGTTTGTGGACTAGCACAAAGGATTATGATAATTTTTAAAACTATTACAGTATTATATATGTAAAGTATTAATTCTGTTTAATACTGAGTATACTTGTGATTTTTACTTATATCACTTTCATTTTCTTCCCTTTGAACTCTATAAACTCAAATATTTCCTGTACTTTTAATAGTAATAATGAGAAAGGTAGAACACTATAAATTAATTAGGAAGAAGTTAATGCTTAGGCTTCCCTTACATAGATCTATTGCTGTTAGGATTGATTTTCTTTCTTTCTTTTTTTTTTTTTTTTTCTTTTTGGAGACAGGGTCTCGCTTTGTAGTTCAGGCTGGCCCTGAGCTCACTATGGAGCCCAGGCAAGCCACCGCGAACTCAGCAATCCTCCTGTCTCTGCCTCCCGAGTGCTGGGATTACAGGCGTGAGCCACCACGCCCAGCATTATATGTGGTAACCGGGATCGAACTCAGGTCCTTACGCTTGCGAGGCAGGC
>PVIC010021788.1:0-28237 GCA_004025085.1 Thryonomys swinderianus
CTCTCCCTCTCCCTCTCCCTCTTCCTCTCCCTCTCTCTCTCTCCCCCAGCTTCCTGACTGCCATGAAGTGAACAGGTTTTTCTCCACCACACATTTCTGCCGTGATGTTCACCCTCACCTAGGCCCAAAAGCGGTGGGGCCAAATGGCTCTGAACCAAAACCGCAGAAACTGTGAGCCAAAATAAACCTTTCCTCCCTATGAACTGATTTAGCTCAGGTATTTATCACAGCAACAGAAAGCTGACTAACATATCAGGCCTGTACCAGAGCCACGGCAGGTGGGGGATGACTCTGTGGCTAAGGCTGTTGGATGGGCACCTGGGCATGGCCGATATCCTAAGGTCTCAGCCCCAGTGAGAGTCAAGGTAGGGCTCACGGAGCACCTGGAGAAGTCAAGGGAGCCAGCTGCCTTTGTGAGCAGCAGAGCCAGCTGGGCTAACGCAGAACCTAAGTATTATTCTGAAATGTGAGGCGGTCCCAGAGCCTCACTCAGAATCCCACGTGAGGGCAGAGGGAAACTCAAGTTAGGAGACTTGGATAAGAGGCAAATAAAGGAACTATTTCCAAAGATGGGTCTGGATTGGGGGAAAACTGGTAACAGGGCAAAGTCATTAAGGAAGAGCAGGTAGTTACTAAAGGCAGACACAGACTTCTTGGAGAAGGGAGCTCCCAACAGCTGAGATCTTTGTTCAAGGGACTAGTTACTCCCAGTAACCATGCAGGAGTCTCATGCGCTTTACAGGTGCCATGTACCCAGCCCAGTCAGTATCCCAGGACAATCAGCTTTCCAGGACTCAGAGTTGAGAACAAAAGTAAATCTCAGGGGAAACAAAGACCTGAGCTTGTCCGAGGACAGTATAGGGACCGCCAGAGAGGGGCACATCCCTCAGTGCCTCCATGCCCTGAGGCCCAGTACACTTTCTTCTCTTCCCAGAGGTCCACTGGTTAGAAGAAATCCAGAGCCACTGCACAAGAGCCCTGGAGTTACTTCCTGAGGTAGTTTATGTGGGTAGGTCCTGGCTCCTGTCCTGCTCACACTGCTCCATGGAGGGTTTCTGAGCACAGGGCAACAGAGATGGAAAATAACACTCCACCTTTGCAGATCTGAGCTAAGTGTGTCACTGTGACTCTGCTCCACAAACACATGCCCATTTAGTATGAATCAAGCATCTAAATACTTGATTATGTGGTAGCCAGTTCTTCCAGTGGAAGGCCTTCTTTGTTAGGGTTAATGCCTCCTGGTCATTGGCATTTCCCTTGGGCAAATCAGCACTAATTACTTACAACACACATGTTGTCAAACAGTGAGGTCCTCACATCTACCTCCCTTTAATTTAAGTAGATTACATGGTTTCCAGCCCTGCGTGAGCTGATTTCATGAAGCTGTGGTAGCTGAAAGCCTGGGGCAGACCCTCAGAACAAGTTCGCAACAGAGGGAGTCATCAGCTATATTTATCCTTGCCCACTGCGTCAGCGTCCAGTCAGGCCGCAGAAATCACCACCTGGCCTTGTGTGAGCTGTAAAAATGTATCTTCCGAGAGCTCCTCTGTTTGCACCGTGTCTTCCCATTCACACCATGATCCAAGCTTGCCAGGAACCGTGAGGTTAGAGCGACAGTTAGAAGCCCCAGTACTGAGGTCACCAGACCTGTTCTATAGAAAGAGCAGAAGGTCAGCATTCCCAGTCAGAGCATCTGCTGAAGGAACAGAGGATTGATCACAGAGCTCTACTAGTAGGGACTGCCATTCATACATGTTCAACAAGCCCTGCTGAGGACTGTACTCTGCCTCTCCCTTCAGCAGGCTTCTCTAAATCCCATACCTAAGCTTTCTGTATGCCCAGACCTGTACTTAAACGGGAATCATCCGTGCTGGGTACCTGCATCTTGACTTAGGGAAGAGGGGCTTTTAAAACCTGGTGCCTGGTTTCTACTTGTTCCTCCAATCAGAGTCTCTAAGGGCAGGGTTTGGACCTCTCTGGTGATTGAAGAGCCTCACAGAATTCTAATGTGAGGTGGAACAGGTCTGAGAACTAGGCCAGACTAAGCCCTTTCTCTTCAGTTTTGATCCGCTTTTCTCCCCTGAAGGAACAAAAGCCAGCTGCTTATTGGTACACTGGAGCAAGAGCATTTTCAGCAGAGCTCTTTACTATCTGCTTCTTGAAGCTACCTCCAGAGAGGGTGTGGTTGGGCAGGTTCTGACAAGATGCCTGCTAATTCAGCAGCCAAGTGATCACAGCTCCAGCTCTACCCCACTGCATCCAGGGTAATTCTGGCACTGTTGCCTCTTCCTGGGTCCCATTTCTGTATCTCATTAGTTCAGGACACAGAGAGAGGAGGAATAGGACACGGGACACACTTCTCACTCAAAGGGCATGTATATGGAATCCTTTGCATTTGTAATAAAGTAACATAGTAAGGTCCAGGAATTTAGCTCAGTGGTTTTGGCATTTGCCTTGCAAGTGCAAGGTCCCAAATTTGTTCCTGTACCACATATCACAATGCTGGGCATGGTCATACCTGTATTCCCAGCAATCGGTACCACACAGCACAATGCCAGGTGTGGTGGCTCAGGTCTGTAATCCCAGGACTTGGGAGGCAGAGGCAGAAGATTTGCTGTGAATTCAAGATCAGCCTGGGCTCCATAGTGAGCTCAGGGCCAGCCTGAACTACAAAGTGAGACCCTGTCTCAAAAAAGAAGAAGAAGAAGAAAAAGAAGAGGAAGAAGAAGAAGAGGGAGAAGAAAGAAGAAGAAGGAGGAGGAGGAGGAGGAGGAGAAGAAGAAGAAGCACAAGTAGATTGAAGCAAATCAAAGTCATAATCTAAACACTGCTTATGTATTCCTTTGTCTTCATTCGCCATCTCCATTAGTCCTCTGGAGATCAGAAGTAAATACATAGTTGTCGAAGAAACGAAAACATGATGACTCTAGAAGAACCAATTAAGACAGATCCCTGAGGTCTTACATGTGGTCCTGACATGTAAATTAGCCCCAGCATGACCCACTGGGGTGCTGGCCCCGTATCTACCGATGAAGACCCTGTTGGGAGAAGGCCAGTGTTGGCTCCCACTCTTGGAGCTTTTGCCTAGTCCAAATTTTAGCACAGACTTGGGTGCACAGCATTCCAAAAACAGTGCTTCCCCCTGGCATGGCAGGGACTGCCACAGCAAACAGCATGCACTTTTGTTAGGCTCCTGGGTTCATATGGAGGAAGTGCCTTTTAGGGAACATGCTGAATTTCTCCATCCTTAATAATATTGAATATTGTTCTTAAACTATAGATGGAAACTAGTAGCATGTGGCTCTTTAACCTGCATTTTGTTGACCAAAGCTAAGATTAAATTTTTACATGGTTTTGTTTCTTTTTAAAATAAAAGTCTTCTGTATTTTCCTATTAAAATATTTATCTCATTGATTTTAAAATCTTTGTATAGTAAAGCTAATGGAATTTAAAAATATTTTCCCAGATTGTCTTTTTTTTTTTTTTTTTTTTGAGGCAGGGTCTCGCTTTTGTAGCTCAGGCTGGTCCTGAGCTCACTCTGTAGCCCAGGCAAGCCTCGAACTCAGCAATCCTCCTATCTCTGCCTCCCAAGTGCTGGGATTACAGGTGTGAGCCACCATGCCCAGCAGAAAATTTATAACATCTTTAATCACATATATTAGTTTTCTTTATTTGTTTTTGATGTTATTCTATCTTTACCTCAATATTGTATGGAAAGTCACCTATTTTTTCTCTTCATTATTTTATCTGTGTAGTTAAGTATTTATTAAATCTAATGTATTTTGAAGTAAAATGAAATGGAAACAGAGCTTTTCTTCCCCATACAACCAGACTATTTGCCCAATGGCTTTATAACATACAGAGTACACACAACTCAATTTTAAGAAAATCAATGCTATTGTATAAAAATGTAACAGGATTTGCATGTCTTGTTAAAGACTAATTCTAAAGGTTTATGAATATAAGAACAAAGGTTTGTACTTGCATTAATTATAAATTTAATTAATAGGATATATTCTCCCTTCTGCTCAATTGAAAGGTTTAAATAATAATAAAATGGATTTCTTCTGAAGAATATTTATCCTGATGTGGTTAAGGCACCGGCTCCAGTGTTTACTGATGTGAACTAAGAATTATCAGAGGGAAATCTCTTTTGCCTTGAAGCCTCGGAGAGTTGGTGCTCTTGGGGAAGTTTCCGTCAGACACGTCACAGGTGCAGCCAGGCTGGCAAGGAGCTGACTGATCTTCCAGTGACCGGAACTAAAGCAGACCGTGCTGGAGAGACGAGAGGGACCCCGTGAAGGATCTACAGCCTGGAGCTGAGAAGGAATCAGCAGTTGCTGCGAGACCAGGAGGAAGTTGCTGCTTCCCAAGCAATATTCAGAAACAAAAGCATCGTTTTGGTCAGGCTTTGCGCTCTTCCGGTCTCCCTTGACAGCGGACAGTGGAGCTGGGGTTTGAGGCCCATCTAGGTGGAGTTGGCTCCTGTGATCAATCTCCTTGGTTATGAGGGGAGAGTCTGGCCAAGGCACAATGTCCAGTTTACCTTTCTCTCTATTCCTGAGGGGCAACTGCAATTCTTCAGTATCAAAATTGCCTGGAGGCAATAAACTCTCCTTTTCCCTTTGTTTGATTCTGAAATGTTTATCTGTGTCTTCACATCATGCCAATTAAATTCATCTCAATTTCCAGTACTCAATGATCATTATATTCTGAATGAGTGACAAGCCGGGGATGTAGCTCAGCAGTACCATGTTTGCCTGGGAAGCCCAAGGTCCTGGGTTTGATTCCTGGTACTGGGGGAAAAAAGAAGACATATGAATGACAAACCCAGGAAAATCACCAGTGAGCATGAGAAGAAGGAAGAGATCAAGAGAAGGGAAAAGACCTGTGGGATTAGAATAAAGTTCCCTTCCCAGTGAAGTGGATACTACAGTATTAACAATTGGCTGAGGGTTCTTTAGCTCAACAAATATAGAAATCACAAATAGGCAGGGTGTAGCTCTTTCAGTGATGCTACCAGTAACTATCAGTTCCTTGTGTTAGTTGTCCTCCAATACTCTTCTTGCCAATGGACCCACAGGCTTTGGGAACTCTGCCAGTCCTCAGAGATGGTGACTCCCAGCCATTCTCTACTTTTTTATTGTTCTCCAGCTACTCATCACCCTCAGGGTTACCAGCCCTGTCTTGGGGTCCAGCAGGCTTTCAAGCTACCAGCTCTTACTGTTACCAGTTCAGCCTTCTCTGCTTGAGGCAGAAATTATGGATAGGCAAAAAGAAGCCACTTGAAAAGGGCTTTTTTAAAATGTATGTTATACTATAAGAGAAACCAGTGCACAGGTTGACTCACTGTGGGCATGAGGAGGTTGGTTATAAAGGAAAAAAAGGCAGTTTCATGCATGTACAGTGTCAGACTTTCTGTTTGGTTATGGGTCAGGGAAGTACCACAAGTGAGGGCAGCTGCAGAGGTTTGGAGTTACCTGGGATGGACCTACACAGGATCAAAATGGCTGTAGCCAAATCAAATGTCTTTCAAACTATCTTTTGGACATCTGGTGTGACTGAGGTCTACCTCAAAACATTTGGGGTGGCCAGAGAAGAAGAATAACAAATAAAAAGCACCTCTTGGAGTTCATCAAGCCTTCCTCCCCTCCCTCACAAGGAAGCACAAAATCAAAATTACTAATGAAATTCAAAAGAACCTGGCCTTTCTCAAAAGAAGAATCTATTCCAGACCAGAAGAGAGGGATATGTTTGACAGCAGGATTGCAGTATTTGGGATTCTAAGGGAAATCTCCCATAGTCTGACCAACATAGAACTCTGAGTTGCTGAAGTGAAGACCAGTCCATGAGCTAAGTGATGATAAATAAAGATGGAAGTCTGTGAATGCGCACCATAAGCACTTGAGTATCTCTTCTATGCATTAGAAGAAGACAGATTAAAACCAAGGACAGAACCAAGTCCAGGCTCAGAATTTGTATTCTAACAAGGGGACACAGGTAGTAAAAATGAATACACACTATAACAAGTAGCAAAAGACACCATCGAGAAAACTATAAGAGGAGAAGATCTTGCTGGGGTATGCTGTGGTCTGAATGTCAGTGTCTCCCAAACTTCGTATGTTGAAACCCTCGGGTGAAACGTTAAGCACTAGGATGTTTGGGAGAAGGGCAGAACTTTCTCACACAGGACTGGGATGCATATCTGTGTAAAGGCCCCTGAGAGAGCTTGTTCTGCCCTCCTACCTTGCGAGGATGGAGCAGGGAATCAGCTGTCTGAAATCCAGAAGACGCCCTGCACAGACCTCTACCATGCTGGTGCTTTAATCTTGGACTTCTCAGGCTCCAAAACTGTGAGAAATAAAGCTCTGTTGTTTATCAACTCAGGTTATACAATTTTCATAGAAGCTCTATTAGGTTATGTTAGCATGGAGATGAGTTTTCAAAATAAGACAGAGAAGGCTTCTTGGTTACATAATGCTTCATGAAACTCTGAAATAAAAAAGAAAGAGCAAGAAGGAAGCTACAGGAAGGGCCCTTCAGACAGAGAGCAGCAAGTGCCAAGGCCCAGGGTACAAATGTGCATTTTGAAGGACAGTTCTAATTTGTTCCCTTCCCTCCCCTACTTCTTCCCCACATCCAATTTCCCAAGGAATAACCTAGTTCTCTTATAGACAGAACCAATTTTAAATGATTTGGAAAGTTACTTATAAGGCATGTGATGGGAGCATGTAGGGTGAGTTTAGGAAGGTTAGCATAACGTACGTGAGAAGGAAGCCGGGTACATGTGACCAAGGCTGAGCAAGAGCTGACCATTGTTGGAGGTGGGTGGTAGCAAATGAGGTTCATTATATTATCTTTTCCATTCCCTTCACTTTTTATATATTTGGAAATTTTCATAATAGAAAATTGAAGAGCTAAACTAGATAGCAGTTTGTGTGTGGGTTGTAGCAGGATGCTCATTCCTGTGAATCAGTCTGGACCAGTCCTGAATGCTACAAGGAACCTACCAGTCCATCCGCACCCCAACTTCCTGCCTTACCGTAATGGACAGAGGAGAAGTGAATCCAGAGATAAGACCCTCTCTGTCCCCTCATCTACTGCCAAACCCTACCCCAGCCAGCTCCCTTATTTCCTCCTGCAGTGATGACTGTTATGTTTGGGCAACAGGGAGGATCTCCAAAGGATTTGACAACTGGAAAAATCATACTCTCCCAACAAAGGGTTAAATTCACTGCATGATCTGTGGAGATCTGTAAAACCTCACTGCAGAGGCAGAATGAGTTCTGAGCCATTAATGGAGGAACCAGCCCCCCCACTTGTCTAATGAACAGTTTGAAGGTCATTTGCTTTTCTTTGCATAAGTGCCTTTCCCTCTTAAAGTCAGTAAAGTAATATCTTGTGCAAATAATAAGCATCTTCTCCATCTGTGATCTCCAGCCATCATACCTCATGATAGTGGCTCTAACAGAAATTTAGGCACCAGCTTCTGGATCTCTTACTTTTTTTGCAACAATTAGAATGGATTTGAAACTGTCTGCACAGACTGTTACAGTCACTCTTAAGTGTCCTGATGCATGTTCCTCAGTGTGACAGGAGGGTGGAACCTGGGGTCACCCTGTGTCATCCAGGGAGGTTTTACCACACAAGCACCGTCCATCATTTGTCTTGCAGTGGAGACTGGAAAGGTTAAAGTCGTCTGTCGCTGAGGCTAAGTGGTTGCTAATTGAATTGAATGCTGGACCTTGCCATTTCTATGCCAAGGAACAGAGATAACAAAATGGATTCCCTGCCACTTCTTCGAACAAAAAACTCTCACCCAGAGGAGACAGTGTACGTGAAAGGAGGGATAAATTACTCTCCTTGCTTATAAGCATTTCCAGAAAAACAACCACTAAGCATTCTCTTAGCAGCACATCAAACGCTTGTTTTGTTAAAAGCTATTGATAATGATAAATTTGTCTCAGATAAAAGGTTTATGGTGAGGGGTAATTTTATCGATCTGGGTCTGGCTGTTCTCTTAGAAGTACAATATTATTTTCAGCAAATCGACCGTATCTGCTTTGAGAAGCTTTGCACTACGTTTGTCTTAAATTATATTTAAATAATTGATCACAGCTTGTATTTGTTAATGACCTTTAACTGAACTGTCACTAGCCTGCATTGGGTCTCACAGATCAGTTCTGTGGGTGGTTCATTCGTCTTTGTGACTTTCTAAAAATGCCTGGTGTTTTCCTGCATTTAATTTCTCTATCCAGTGTTTAATTCAGAAACCAAAGGATCTGGCTTATCTTTTGCAAAAAATACATTAGAAGACAGATGTTTCTGTTCTCTTCATTCATGTATGGTAGGAAGGTCACATAATGGATCAGAGCTCACCCTAAGGAACTCATCTTGACCTGATTACCTATGCAGAGATCCATCTCCAAATAAGGTCACATTCTGGGGCATATTGAGGCACTTCAATATACAAGGCACACTCCAAAATACAGCACATGCTTATGTTTTAATAATTTTTGCAGTGAAAGACATACTGCCATCAATCAACCTCGAAATACTTCCTCTTTCTTCAAGCACACTTACCTGTCATTCTTGCCGCTTTCTGGAGCACTTCTAAAAGTGCTCTCCTGTTGCTGTCTTTATAAGGTGTGATTTTTAAAAAAATACAGTGAATTCTGTGTGCTACCTGATAGAAAGGCAGCTCATGGAGACATGACTGTGTGTCCTTGTCCACCATATTCACAGGATCTGGCGCTGTGCAACTTCTGGCTCTTCCTCAAAGTCAAAATGAAAAGAAAAAAGTGAAAAGAAACTGCTTTGGATCAAATTCAGGAGATCCAGGCAACTGCCGTCACACAACAGAAGACACTCTTGAAAGAGGGCCTGCAGAGCTGCGTCAGGAAACGGCAGCCACGATGGGATCAGTGTGTTCAAAGGGAACCAGAACGCTTAAGGGGGTTAAAAGCAGTGTGTCTCTGACTGTGATCCATTTTAAAGTTTAAATACACCCTGTATTTTTCAGTCACTCCTTGCATCTTTCTCAGAGGCACTGTTCAATCCAGCAATTGAGGAAAATGTTCAGCTTCTCCTGAGGTACCCTTAGCTGCTCCTGGACGTTATGTCCACGTAATTAGTAGCATGTGCTCATCATGTTTGGCCTCTTCTGTGCAACAAGACATCTGTGAAGCATCTGTATGGATGCATGGAATGGCAGTTTATTCTTTTTAATTTTTGAGATAGAGAGTTTTTAATGTGCATTTGAGTTTTCCAATTTTTGCTCTTTAGGAATAAAATGTCTATAAACATTCTGAAAGCCATTTATTAACACATACTTCCATGTCCCTTGAATAAATGTGGAGAAGTGAAGTTTTTTTGTTTTGTTTTATTTTTTGTTTTTTGTTTTTTAGACAGGGTCTTGCTTTGTAGTTCAGGCTGGCTCTGAGCTCACTCTGTAGTCCAGGCAAGCCTCGAACTCAGCAATCCTCCTGTCTCTGCCTCCCAAGTGCTGGGATTACAGGCGTGAGCCACCACGCCCGGCACTGTGGTATGTGGTATTGATGTCTGGTGGACGTGAGTCACCACGCCCAGCATTGTATGTGGTTACCGGGGATCGAACTCAGGACCTTGCGCTTGCGAGACAGGCGCGGGAACCACTGAGCTAACCCTCTGGCCCAAGAAGTGCAGTTTTTTTATGCACATTTGAATTTATAAGATCTACCATGTTGCTTCAAAGTAGTGTCAGCGCTTTCCCCTCCAATGGACACATGGTTCACAAATATTGTCCTCTTGGTGATTTTTCCTTTCTGAAAAGCACCGATTAACAGGACCTCTACATTGTCTGTGTCCCACTTCCCACCCCCCAGGCTCTTTTCTTTTCCCTCGCACCCTAAAGGTTCTGGACCTGTCAGAATATGTATCTGGGATTTGCCAAAGGAACCAGATACTCTCTGCTCTGGAGGAGAGCAGTTGGTACTGCAGAAGCCAAGAAGTTCTAGCTTCAAATGCATTCATTCCACAAGCATCTATCAGACGTCTGGCGTGTCCTGTGCCGACTGAGTTCCCTTGCGAGTTCCAGAGATGTCACTGAGATAAGCAAAATTTCAGTCCACTTAAATTAGGGAAACAGGAAGTAAACAAGTAAGAGATACTTCTGTTTGCAGTATGTAGAGAATTCTTTTTTTTTTTTTTTTTTTTTTGCTTTTTGAGACAGGGTCTCGCTTTGTAGTTCAGGCTGGCTCTGAGCTCACTCTGTAGTCCAGGCAAGCCTCGAACTCAGCAATCCTCCTGTCTCTGCCTCCCGAGTGCTGGGATTACAGGCGTGAGCCACCACGTCCGGCATTGTGGTATGCGGCGTTGATTGTTGGTGGGCGTGTCTCCACACCCAGCATTATATGTGGTCACCGGGGATTGAACTCAGGACCTTGCGCTTGCGAGGCAGGTGCCGGAACCACTGAGCTAATCCTCCGGCCCGAGAATTCTTTTAAAAAGGGGATGACAAGGCAATTGAATTGGATTGAGTAGTCAGGGAAGGTAACATTTGAGCCCCAGAATGAATGTGAAACAAGCCAACTACACAGTGACGTTGGAGGGAGAGTGAGCTAGTGCAAAGGCCCTGGGGTGGTTGTATGGAAGCATGGAGGAACCAATGATAGTAGAAGAGCATGGTACCCGGAGGGCCAGACCACACAGGCCTCAGGCCATGGTGAGAAGGGGGTGGTGAATGGTGTTCCCTCTCAACTAGAAGCCACTGAGTAGTTTTAGCAGGGGGTTAGCTCCCTGATTTTTTTTTTTTTTTTGCTTTTTGGAGACAGGGTCTCGCTTTGTAGTTCAGGCTGGCCCTGAGCTCACAATGGTGCCCAGGCAAGCCGCCGCGAACTCAGCAATCCTCCTGTCTCTGCCTCCCGAGTGCTGGGATTACAGGCGTGAGCCACCACGTCCAGCATTGTGGTATGCGGTGTTGATTGTTGGTGGGCGTGTCTCCACGCCCAGCATTATATGTGGTTACCGGGGATCAAACTCAGGTCCTTGCACTTGCGAGGCAGGCGCCAGAACCACTGAGCTAACCCTCCGGCCCCCTGATTTTCATTTTGAAAGGACCAGACCATTGGCTGAATGCAGTGAACTGAGAGAGGCAAGAGCAGTAGAGTCCAAGTAGGAGTAGTGGAAGGCTTTCCGGGCGTGCTGCTGACTTCCACTAGGAGCACCCTGGGGTGGTGAGGGGGTGTGGATGGGTTTGGTCTACATTTTCACTCAAATGGTGTGGAATTTGCTAGCAGTTTTGATGAGGGATTAAGGGAGTGAGGTTTGTTTTAGGCTTGGGTGGGGGAGCTACTTCCTCCTCCCACCAGCAGCCAGAGAGGAAGAGGCGAGGGAGGGTCAGATTCTCAGGAACAGAGATAAAGCTGATTTTACTTGATTTTTAGAAGGGTGATCCATTGGCATTTGGAATACATTATCTTAGTGTCAAATACATTATCCCAAATTCACAGTACCTTCACATTGTTTAATAAATTAAGTGGGGATTGGATTGTCCTACTTACTGCCAGTGATTAGAAAAGCATTCCTTGAATAAATTAATACCGTAATGAATCTTTAAGAGAAAGGAACCCTTCCTATGGTTGAAAAAGATAAGCAATTTCAAACAGAAATGGCTTTTATACCCCTTTATGATTGCCCATCGTGAGGTGTTTAATTTCTTCCTTAGACTTAAGGTGGATTTCATAGGAAGCTATATGAAACATTTTCTTAAGCTTAGTTTGGTCATATGTACCTATGTGGAGGGTCAAGGACATTTTGTAATGAAAAGCACCACAGAACCAGGGGCTCCCTTCACCATGACGCAATTAATTAGGACAGCCCACATTTATCACTGTTATCCTAAAAACCTGTCCTCTCAGTACCTTTCTCAGGTTTCAAAAATATGATCATTTTGCAGATGTAGAGTGAAGAGACTAGTGACTGTCTGATCACAAGGAAACACCAGACAAACCCCAGCCAAGGGCGACTGGAGAAGTGCCTGGCTACCCTTCCTCAAGACTGTCAAGGTCACAAAGACGCAGAAAGTCTGAGACAGTGTCACAGAGAAAAGGATACTAAGGAGACTCAACAACAGAGTTAATGTGGTGTTCTGGATGGGACTTTGGAATGGCAAAAAGTCACCAGGGGAAAGCTAAAGAAATACAAAGAAGACTTTAGCTGACAAAAATATACAAATTCTAATTCATTCTGTGTCATGAGTGGAGAACACTCACATAAAGTGTTAATACTAAGAGATACCAGACAGGATATAATTCTCTGAAATCTCTTTCCAATTTCCCTATAAGTCCAAAATTATAAAAAAATTAAAATTTGTACTAGTTCAGACATGTTTGTAATCCTAGCACCATAAGAGGCTAATGCAAGAGTTCAAGTTGAAGTCCCAAGTTCAAGTCATCTGGGCAATTTAGCAATTTAGTGAGACCGTCTCAATATTTTTTAACAACAGGGAAGCTGGAGATGTAGTCTGTGCAAAGTCCCTGGATTCAATTCATAGTCCCAACCATGCACACAAGCAAGCTGTTTTCCTTAAAAAGGGCAAGAAAATGTCAACAACCTGCAGAAAATCTGAGGTCTTCTGGCTGGGTGTCCAATTTGTTCCAGAAAATTTCTTCCCCTGTGGTACAACCTATGCCCACATGTGTGTCATGTATGGAGATCTAGCAGGACACTCTGACAAAAGTCTTATGAGCACTTTCAAGAGCTCGGTGAAATTTCACTTTTTGAACAAGGAAATCATCTTAAACAACGTTGACCCAACGTGGTTTTATCATAAGTATTTAACCACACACCACCATTTAAAAATTCTTTCTTTTCTCTTCTTCTCAAATTCAGCCCAGGCATATCTGAGTGATTTCCAGGGTTCACTGAGAAATGTCCACAAGCCCTAGAAGGTGTGTGTCCAAAGAGTGTTCTTCTGGTCAGTTTCATGTCTGAGACTATTTTGTTATTTCTTTTTACAGTCGATCCAAAGACTAAGGTGAATTCAAGCAAGCTGAAGTTTACTGACAGCCTTTATTTATAGTTTGAGGCAGGAAGAAGTGGGCTTTCTCATTACAGAGTGAAGGTGCCTAGCAAGGGTGGTGTGGATCCTCCATTTGTAGGACCACTGCACAAGTCTCGGTCTGAGAATCCATGCGGTCCAGGAAATGAACAGCAGGTGGATGCCAGAAAGTCTTTCCTTCCAGTGTGCAGTGAGCATGTGCAGAACCAAAGCCAATCATGGCAAGGGGTATTTGTGGGATACAGAAAAAAATCAGATATCAAGTCTGCATCCTGACTCCTGCAGCAGCGATCTCTAAAGTGCTGGTTCAGACCCTTTCTCCCACGCCCTAGTCCTGGTCTGTGGGAAGCAGCATAGTCTAAGTGTCCCTGTCAGGCCTGGAGATCTGCACTGGGTGCTGCATCAACTAGCAGCTAAGAGATCTGCACTAATTCAAATAGTGCCGCCCAGCTCCCAAGATAAGACCTGCAACTTTTGGAGTTGCTACACTGGGATGCCTGACCGGGAAGGTAAACAACCTCTGACTGGCCCCCTAACCGTTGTTTCTCAAGTTGGCAACATGTGGTCTTCCTTCCTGTTTCTATGTAGGTTAGGACTGAATTCTATAGAGTTAATTAAGTGTGTGATGGATGTACTTACTCTTCCTAAAGTTAAGCATTAATAAAAAAAATAGTGTAAGAAAGTTAGAGATAGAAAAAAGATTTAAGAAATTTGTAGTTTGACATTTAAAGAACTGATTCCAGACAGCATGCTTACAGTTGACAGCCTTCTCCTGTTTGTGTACTGATTTTCTGGATGTTTTGGTCCTGTTTTTCCTCACTTATAAGACAATATGTAACCATTTTGACCCATGTTGGCCTTTTGAAACAGTATAAATACAACGTGCTCAATAAACGGGTGCCTGTTCCGTATTGACTGAGAGGACCTCCCGAGCCCATCTGTTCTGTCTTCTTTTCTCTTCTTAATCCATGCCCCTCAACTTCACAACCCCACTGACCTGTCCAGCAGGCCTGGACACTGGTCACCTCTATTCTGGGGAATGGAGAGTGAGACCCAGATTGATGTCCGGGCACTGCAGCCTCGACCCTGAGACAGTGACCAATGCTCTGCAGAGCTGCGGTGCCGCCTGCTATGTGGCTGGGATGGAGCCGGGCTTCCCCGTGTGGTCTTCTAGTGATTACTGGAGGAAAGAGTGTCTTAGTCCCTGCCATACACTAGAGCTCAATTCCATAGGAAAGACGCTGTGCCGGGTGTCAGAAGACTTGAGTGCTGGTTCCCCATCTACACAGCTTGGACCAACAGCCTTGTCACTAGCATGATCACTTTGAGGGGAGGTACGAAGTACATATGAAAGTACTATACTATTTGAGGAGACCAAGGCCTTGAAGTAAATCCTTTGGGACTTGCATCCTAGCAACAGTGTGCCTTGCTGACAGCTGTGTCTCCATCAGGAGCTGCTCCGGTGGGTGGGGGCTCTTCCCACTGTAGCCTTTGGCCCACACCGCTCAGGCTGGTGGCTCAGGCCCCTCGTCTTCTGGGAGCCCATCCTTGATATTCCTGCTCTGCATCTGATTTGTAGCCTTCTGTTAGTCCACAGGTGCAGTTTGATGACCTCTAAAATTCCCTCTCTCCCTCTCCCTCTCTCCTGTTTTCATTCTGGAGATCAAACCAGGGCTCTGTGCATGCTGGGCAAGCTCTCCACCAGTGGTCTACATCCTTGACCTTCAAGGGGTACCGTGAGGACTGCTGAAGGACCCACTGCCTGGTAGTTACTAACTGTCCTGCATTCTGACCACTGAGAGGACTTACCTTGGACAGACCCTATCCACATGTGGCTGCTGTGGAGCTCAAAAGGGTTGTGCCACCCACTCTAGGGTTAGCCGGCCACCAAAGGGAAGAGCTGTGTCTCTCCTGGCCTTTCATCACCAGCGTCACCACCCAAGTTGCTCAGAGCTCCCTTCTGGGTCTTTTGACAATCCTGAGCAAACCTTAGGGACCCAGGTTGAAGTCATGTTCAACACACTGTTTTCACAGCTTCCATGGTTGCTTCCATCCCAGCCAATGGGAAGGGAGAAGAATACGGGGAAGGAGCTTTCGTGAGCCAGGCTGGTGGAAGCCACACATGTGACCTCCCTTGGCTGAAACCTAGAGCCAGAGCCACAACTAGGGAGGATGGGAAGGGTGGTGTCTCCTCAAAGAAGGGGGAATGGGTTTTTGTAAATATCTATTACCCAAATAACAGCTATTAGTCTAGTGAAAGTAAATCTTTGTCTAAACTAAGGGACCATTGAAAAATTTAAGAGGTTTAGATGGTCTGCATCAAAAAACAACATTGAGATTTCACCTAATTCCACAAAGAATGGCTGCTATTGTGAAATTAGCAGCAATAAATGCTGGCAAGGCTGCGGGAAGAAAGGAACCCTTCTCCACTGTCGGTGGTATTGTAGACTTGTGCAACCATTGTGGAGATCAGTGTGGAGATTTGTCAGAAAACTAGGATTAGATGTCCCATTTGACCCTGCTATTCCCCTGCTAGGAATATACTCAAAGGAATTAAAAGAATCATATTGTAAAGACATATGTGCACCATGTTCATAGCAGCTCAGTTTGTGATAGCCCAATCTTGGAAACAATCTAGATGCCCATCAACTGGAGACTGGATAAAGAAGATCTGTTTTTATATAAAATATAGTATTATTCTGCCATAAAGAATGACAAGTTTGAGTCATTTATGTGCAAATGGACATACCCTGAGGACACACTAATAAGTGAAATAAATAGATCACAGATATGTAAATACCATATCTTTTCTCTGGTTTGAGAACATGTAGATGTAAATGAGCTCTAGAATGTATGACAGATTGTGTAAAACAGGAAATATTCAAAGGGAATGTGGTTGGGGAAAGTAATGAGGAGAAAGAATAAATATGATTTGAAAAGAAAAAGAAAGCACAAATATATGGGGGTGGGGGATTGTGGGGTAGGTAGGGATATGGGAAAAAAGAGAATTAACTCATGTCATATACTGGTGTAAACTTTCCAATGTTGAGTGTGATTGTGAGCTGTACCTAAAATGTACCAATAAAGAATTCAATTTTTTAAAAAAAGAGTTTAGATGGTGATGGGCAGAGCAGCAGGCAAGTGGGCACTGATGAATCTGGCAGAAGGATTCAGACTTCTACACACAGTTTCCATCGGGCACAAAGCTAGGTATTTACACTGATCATGTTGCATTGTGCCCTGAACACCGAACTATATACTGGTGGTCCTTGCTGAAGAATGCCAGGTTCCTAAAGTGAGCGCTTTAGAGCCTACGTGGCCAGCAGTTCTCTGCGTCCCCATGTTAAGGAGCCGCCCTGGCCCAGCAGGCCCTGCCTCGTCATCTTCATTGCCATAGCCACGCCCTCTCCAGCGAGTTTATCTGAGATCCTTTCCACACAGAACATGTGTTGAGACCCTTGATGGAATATTAATCAAACATCTTTTTCCTCCGCTGTGCAGCCCTGATTGAAAATGTGCCTGCATAAGTAGCCTTTTTAGGAAAATTACACATCTTACGCTGAAGCGAGTAATCAAGTCTTTCTGCTCTCTCACAATGGAAAAGCAGAGATGACAGCTTATCCGAATGAGAAACAGGGTGATTTTGTTCTAATGGAAAGGCAGGGCTGCATCAGTTATAGCCACGTGTGCACCGTTACTGTATTTTTCTGTTTTTCTCTTCTGGGCAGCCAGTGTTACAAAATACCCCAAGCCTTCTTGCTGGCTTGTGAGGGGCAGAAAAGCTGCTTGGGGATTTGAATAGGGTCAGGAAGACACTTTACGGGATCAGAATCTGAGATAAAATGGGAAGCACATCCTTAGGATGGGTGAGGGTGTGAGACCCAGGAGGCAGAGGGGAGCAGTATGTGCAGGTGGAAAGGGGCGACAGCAGCCAGTTGGGTGGGGTCACTGCCTCTGCCCAGATGTCCCCCATTAGTGACAGGAAGCTGCATTTATGGGGCAGGATTCTGGGGTCTCTGCTCCTCTCACTCAGCTCTATTAAAGACAAAGTAGGCTGCTGTCCACACGCTCCTGGGTGTCCATCCTGGAGCGCCCAGCAGTCTGTTTAGATGACGTCTGCTTTCCTCAACTATCTTTGCTTCATACAAGACAGTGCAAGACCAGGCATACATCTAAGCTCTTTAAATGAGCGCCTCGCTGTTTCTTTTCAATCCAGAGTGCCAGTCCAGTTTTGCCCAAGTGTTCTAAGTTATCATCTCGCAGTTTCCCCTTAATGTCTCGGCTGGACAGGAGAGAAAGGAGCACTTTGGGCATGAGCTGTGCGACATGCTGGGGTCTGAGTTGACTCCAGGCAGGGCTGCGCATGCAGCTGGGGGCAGCCATCCAGGAGTGGGCTGGGGAGACTGTCAGCCGAACCCAAGTGGCCAGCACTGGACAACAGAAGGCCAGTTAGACACCAGGGATGTGCGATACCCGCAGGGTGAGGATGGCCCGAGACTTCCTGGACACAGGCAGGGTGGTTCTTCCTGGAAGCTTTGGTTCATTGAGGGTCTAACAGTGGAGAAGAGCCGCTGAATTTGAATGACCAGGGATGAGGTATGGCCGCTGCTGCTCTCCCCCCACCTCCCTCCAGGAAAGCAGGAGTGAAGGAGCATAGAATTCTGTCCATGCCTAGGCCTTGGAGGTCTCGGTGGTTTTATCTGGCCACTGTTGCCACGAAAGAAACGTAGCCTAAATAGTGAGCTGGCCAGAGGAGGAGGAGAGGACGGGCATGGAGCCCAGCACAGCAGACAGCTCCAAGATATCTGACTGGGGCCAGACTTGCCCAGTTAGCTCTTGCTATGGTCCCTGTTGATCGGTAGTGTCCTAAACATGTGTGATACATGGGGCAAGAGTGTATGGACATGCACTTATACCTACAGCCTCACCTGGCTCTTTGGGCATCTGATGTTCTATAACAGCAACTTTGAGAGACCCAGTGCCAAAAGTCCAACCAAAACCCACTTATTTGCTGGGCGTGGTGGCTCATGCCTGTAAGCCCAGCACTTGAGAGACAGAGACAGGAGGATTGCTGAGTTCGAGGCTTGCCTGGGCTACGTAGTGAGCTCAGGGCCAGACTGAACTACAAAGCGAGACCCTGTCTCAAAAAAAAAAAAAAACCCACTTATTTTTCACAAAGTGCTGACACTGCTGAGAAACCTGAATCCCCAATGCTCAGCTACTGGGGTGATTTGGCCCACGTGCTAACAGAGGGCTCCATGTGCCTGCTGTGGCACTCGTGCCATAGGTTTGTCATCACTGTCCCCAAGTCACCACATTCAGGCACGTTCACTTATCTGACTGGTCACACATCTACCTACGTAGGAGTGTGTGTTCTCCAAAGGAACATGGCCCTTTAAAGAGCCCGACGCACAGGGAGCCATGAAGAAAAGCTTATTGAGTGATCTGGAAATTTTAGAGTATTTATAGTTTGTCTTCCTTAGATCCTTGGGGAGAAAAAAGCCTGTGAGACACTCCTAATTCCATCTTTTCATTTAAAAGGGAAGAGCAATATTTTTTATTTCCTACTGATATCTTAGGTATTTAAGAGTTAATAACCCTGTTAGTGGATGTATTTTATTCCAAATCTTCAGAAGATAACCTTGCTAAAAATAAATAAATACTAAATGTAAATATATGAAGTTCGAAAATTTTTACTCTTTGGAATTTTTCCTATGTGAATAAGCATGCAAGTGACAAACATTTAACTAGTTGGGAAAATAGGAAAAAATTAAAAAACACAAATCATTTCATAGACGGGAGTTATGGTATATCAACTACAGTCATCGACACAGTGGAGCAAATGCCTTAACTAAAAAGAATTTAAAATAGATAGCCTGGAAATATTCTTGAGATCTCCAGCAAAAAAATAGATTTGTCTTGGGCTGGGGATTTAGCTCAGTGGTTCCAGCATCTACCTGGCAAGTGCAAGGCCACGAGTTTTGATCCCCAGCAACCACATACCAGAGTGCTGGGTGGCTTACGCCTGTAAATCCAATACTCAGGAGGCAGAGGCAGGAGGATTGCTGTGAGTTTGAGGCTTACCTGGGCTACATGGTGAGTTCAGGGTCAGGCTCAACTACAAACTGAGGCCTTGTCTAAAAAAATAAAACATAAATAGATTTGTAAAAGTGTAATAGTCTTTGAGAAAATTACATCCTTAAAAGACAAATAAGACATTCAATTTAAAATGTTAATTATAATTGTCTCAGAAGATTCTGAAGAGTTTGTTGGATTTACTCTGACTTCTGAATTTTCTGCCAAAATGGGCATTATTTTTGTAGTTCAAGTAAGTCAGAGTGGAACTGTGGAAAAAGTGGAAAAAGCATAAACTTCTATTGGAAAAGAGTATGCACTGAGGCATACATAGGGTCATCGAAGACCGTGGTCAGTCTCCCAATATTTTTATGTTTTGAATCTGGAAATTGGGCCTGTTGGATCCAGCAGAAGTTGGGGTCCATGGGGAAGGCACGTTGTCTACTTTTCAGAGGAGACGGTGTGAGTGTGTGGGTGTGCCCAGAGTGAGTGTTAATATTTTAATTATGTAAGGGATTAATTTATTTCAAAGACATTTTCTGCCCTTGGCTGTGCTGGCTAAGCAGCAGCTAATGCATTTTTTAAAAAAACGCCAAGACTTTATTTCCCCTGGGGAAACAACATGCCTATCTTCAAAGGTGTAAACTTTTAACTACACAGATAAAAACCGCAGGCTGTTGAATGTCAACCCCTGGGATGATTTAGAGTTTATCTAAAAGTATTTGTTTTGGATTTCAAGTTTAAAGAATTCACACAAACCCCTAAATATTTTTTAGACTAAGAACCCTCACGATTCCTCAGAGGAAGAGAGAACAGAATGTATTTGCTGTATCTCTGTGTTTTAGACTCAGAGGGCAGAAAGTGCCTCTGTGCACTGGGACATAAATAAAGCAGGGGCTGCCTTTGTTCAGGCTAAAGCAGAGGGTCCCAGGCAGGGAGTCAGGGTAGGACATCTCACCTACTGGTGTGACGCTGTCTGGTGGGGCCCAGAACGCCCAGGCCAGCTCCTGTGTGTGAGGAGTAAGCAGGAACCACAAGACTCTGCTGGGTGGCCACACAAACTGGTGGGCAGAGTCAGGAAGGGCAGCGGGTGAGCACAGGTCACACCGGGGCTGAGAGATGGGGACCCCCAGAGAGCAGTGTCACCCCTAGGAAGCCTGAGAGTGACAGAGCAACACTCAGGGTGCATGTGGTTCACTGCCTAACAGGAAACTGGAGCCCCCCCCCCCCCAAACCCAATGTGAACATCATCATTTTCTTAGTTCTTGGGTGAATTTGGCTGGGAAAGGTCTTGTGTTTACGAATTCTGTTCACTGCTTTTGCAAAGTACCTTCTGTGTATTTTGTTCTCTTAAGGGGATTATTTATTAATGATTGATTTTAAGTGTTTGGCCCATAATAAGGATGCTCACTTTTGTCATTCGTATACTAAATACTTTATCTTGGACCTTTCAGCTGTTACCTTTGAGATATTTAGCTGTGTAAAAATCAAAATTACTTTATTATTATTTAAATGATTAAGTATTCAAATACAGATACTGTTTCCATGTAGGAGTTTTGGGTTGGGATTTATATTAGAAATTCATCTTCCTTCTCAAACTATAAAATTATTACCTTACATTTCCTCCCAATATTGTCATGGTTTTATTTTTAAATATACATATATAAAAATATATTTATTCTATTTATGTGTGTACGTACAGTATAAGCACACATGTGCACACACATACACAAACACATACACACACATACTGTATTTCTTTGAAAGTGCTATCAGGCCTTATATTAATTTTGTTCCAAAAGACACAATGGGGCTAATCTAAGGGGATGGCTTATTTTTTTTCATGTACAACAATCTATGTTTATGCCAGTACAGTCAGGTCCTCTCCAAGAATACCTTGATGTCTGACCCCCAGAACTGTGGGAGACTAAACTTATATTGTTTCAGTCACTAGGTTTGAAGTTATTTTTTATAGTTTAAGTAGGAAGCCAGAATAGTATTCTTTCGAACGTCTTCTCTACCTGAGAATTTGTATCTGCAGCTCTCACACCTAAACGATAGTTTAATAAGTCACTAAATTCTTGGATTTGAATTGGCTTCTCACAAAAGTAAAGAGACCAGCATGTTGATTTTCAGTCCTTGTGCTGCAGAAGTGAAACATGATACCAACCTGATTGAGCATTCTTGCTTTGGAAGCAACCTGAAAAATGTTTTCTTAGTGGTGCACATCTGTATCCCAGTATCTGGGAGACTGAGGCAGGAGGATCATCATGACTTGAGGGTGGCCTAGGATACACAGTGAATTCAAAGCCAGTTTGCTCCGTATAGAGGGGCCCTGCTTCAGCCCCCCTACACACACGGGGTCAAACCTTAAAATAGTTTTCTTAGATGCTAAAGAGAAAATTCCTTTATTTTTGGAAAACATTATCTTTGAACTTGGACCTTTTTCAGCTCTCTTTTCTTGGCACTGGGAGCTGTTAGGTTGGGGGTTGTGTCTGTGTCCAGCTGAAGGAAGCTGGTGGTACCTTTCCTGTGAGTGCCGCTTCTGCTCCCTCTGCAAAAATCTTTTGTCAGAGTTGCTTTCTGAAAAATCTGTTATGTCAGAATTGGTCTCTTGGTCCTGCTGTTTAACTTGTGTTTCTGAAAAGAATTCTATGAATAGTGTAGTTTATTATAATATAGCAATGCGTGTCTCTCCCATGCCCCGGCAAGATGTAACAAGCTATCACAGGGGTAAAAAGCACACCCGGATTGCAAGTCACAAGTTCACGTACATGTGCTGCAATGTGAGACATTGGAACGATTCCCCTACTTTTTTTTTTTTTTTTTTTTTGAGACAGGTTCTCACTTTGTAGTTCAGGCTGGCCCTGAGCTCACTATCTAGCCCAGGCAAACCTCAAACTCAGCAATCCTCCTGCCTTTGCCTCCCGAGTGCTGGGATGACAGGTTTGAGCCACCACACCCGGCATTGTATGTGGTTACCAGGATCGAACTCAGGGCCTTGCTCTTGCGAGGCAGGCGCTGGAATCACTGAGCTAAATCTCCGGCCCCCATGATTCCCCTACTTTTATACTACCCCCAATTCTCTTCACATTATTTCTTTCTATAAAAACTTATGTCCTGTATCTAAGCAATATAAACACTAGCAAACTGCTCTCATGATTTGCACTTTCATAGCTTAGCTGAGACACGAATTTACACATGAGGCTGACTGAGTGCCCTTTACAATTCCTTTGTTGGGAGCTTATACTGGAAAACACATAAATTAAGCAATGTGTCTAACTATGCACTCAAATAAGGGTGGGAGATGGAAAAGCTGTCAAGGCAATGGGGTTTCTCTGGAAGTGACTCAGAAAAGCTTTCTAAAGATGGCTTTTGAACAGACTCTGTGAGGCCCAGTCATTCCATGACTAAGCTTCCCCTAAATGTGGCCTGAGTACATCCCCTGATCTATAAATTCTGTATCAACTGCAGAGTAGATTCACTCTGTGCAGAGTAGCCACATCCTTACGTGGATGTGGCAGGCAGATCCCCGGAAAGGCCACCCATGAATGCTTAGAGTCTGGTGTGATGACTAACAGCCCCAAGCAAATCGTGTACTGGGGCAGGAGGACCTTGGGATTGGATGATGAAACAGTTTGCTTAGGAAGATCTACACTAAACTAAACATATCGGTAGGAATAAATATTGCATGAAATTTTAGATTAGCACTTTGTTGACTTTGAAAATATAATATTTTTAAGTCTTCATGGAGACTTCCCAGGAGAAATTCAGGTCATCTCAAAGAGATGGGCAGAATTGTTGCTCTTGTAAGCAGATGGTTTAATGATCCTGTTGTAGGGCTTGGTGTGTCCTTAGGAGGAACAACTTTTGGAAATTGAGCCAATGGCTGTGGTCAGAGCTGGTTTTGGGTGAGGATCAGGTGGAAAGAGGTTCTGCTGTGATGCTTGTTCAGAGAAGGGGCCAAATCATGATAGTTGGGTCACGGTGACCAAGACAAAACTCTGTATTGACAGATACACCCACCACCATCTGATTCTCCCCTGACAAAAGAAACACGGTGGAGAACATGAGTACATTCTTATACTCATGTCACACTGCCAGTTTGACTTCTTTAGGTGCCTCTTACTCAGATATGTATTGTCTTACATGGGCATGGCAACTATCTTTACTCAGGTCTTATAATCTCTCATGAAGCTCATTATCAGAAGCTACTGCATTAAAAAGGATAAATAATTTGAGTAGACATTTTATATAAAAAAGCTAGACTTTGAGAACATGAAAATTAAGCCACAGTAAGATATCACTTCACACCAGAGGGTGATGAAAAGCACAGACAGCTGATCAGATGTGTGGAGTCACTGCAGCCCCAACATGTTGCAGATGAGACTAAACCACTTTTAAAGATTAAACCACTTTTAATGCTGGACGTGGTGGCTCACGTCTGTCATCCCAGCACTCGGGAGGCAGAGACAGGAGGATTGCTGAGTTCACGGCAGCTTGCCTGGGCACCATAGTGAGCTCAGGGCCAGCCTGAACTACAAAGCGAGACCCTGTCTCAAAAAGCAAAAAAAAAAAGATTAAACCACTTTCTACCGCTGGCACTGTTTTATGAAGCTGAACGAAAATGTGTCCTATGTCTCAGCAAATCCTCCTCTACATATTTATTCAAGAATAATAAAAGCATACTTCTATAAGAAACCTTATACAAGAATGCTCATGGCAATTATTTATTTATTTATTTACTTACTTACTTATTTATTTTTTGAGACAGGGACTCGCTTTGTAGTTCAGGATGGCCCTGAGCTCACTATGTAGCCCAGGCAAGCTTCAACCTCAGCAATCCTCCTGCCTCTGCTTCCCGAGTGCTGGGATTACAGGCGTGAGCCACCATGCCTGGCATTGTGGTATGTGGTACTGATTGCTGGTTGGCATGAGTCACCATGCCCGGTATTGTTGTATGTGGTTACCAGGGATCCAAGCAGGAACCTTGTGCTTGTTAGGCAGGTGCTAGAACTGATTTAGCCACTGAGCTAAATCTCCAGCCCCCTCATGGCAATTTTTTTACAGCCCCAACTGGTCCAAAAGTTCATTATTAAGAGAAAACCTGGAATGTTGTTTATTTATATTATGGGATGCAACGCAGCAATAAAAATAAATAAATTACTTGTGTTCATGAAGACATACTGTGAGTAAAAGAAGCCAGACAGTTACATACTGTGTAGCTTCATTCATATGAGCTTCAAGAATAGGTATAAGTAAAATACAGTGAAGGACATAAGAATCCTCGGTGACTAGGAGTAGGGACTGGCTACAAAGGAACAAAGTGATTTAGTGGCGTTGGGAATTATCTTCTGTCTCATGTACGTTAGACTTCCTTGTACAGGAGCAGGGCTCAGTCCCCGGACATGGTTTCCAGCTCTGCACCTCCTCCCACTCCTGAGGGTGGTTGATCGAGACTGCTGGTGCCTCTGCTACCTGGTGCATGAAGGCTCCTCCATGGGACAGAAAGACGCAGCCTCCCAGCCTTGCTGACCCCACACCTGGCGCCATCAGTGCGGACGCATCACGATGATCCAGTCCCGAGCCTGGGTGTGCTTGCTCCGAGTGAACAAGCAGAACTTCCCACGAGAGACCTGGGACGATGACACCATGGGCCCCATGAAGACATGGGCTGTGGGTCTGTCTGTCTTTCTCCCGTTTGTGCTCCCTGACCTGGGTGGGTGACTGCTTCTCACATGCTGGGTACTCCAAGCCTGAAAGTTATGAAATCTTCATGTCTGTCCTGAATCTTTGCTAATCGTTGGAGAGGTGCTCTCTGTTTAGAAGATCTGAAATTACAGCACCAATCATAGGTTATTACTTTTTCCCATTGATCTCATCTGCAGAAATTCCGTTTATCCTTGTGTTTCCTACCATCTCAGTGCTTGATTTGGGGCCTTTAATTTACATTTTGAAAACTTCCCAGGATAGCTCTCCACATCACAGATGTCGATTCATGTCTTTACAGCCTGCATTTGCAGATTTTAATTATGATGTTTTATCTGATGTATTGAATATATTCCCTCAGTGTACCCAACTCCCTTTCTAGTGCTTTTGCTGGTGTGGAAATTAGAACAGGCTTCTGGAATCAGAGTTTGTTTGTCAGTATGGGCTCCAGCCTTCACTCCATGACCTTGGGCAAGTTAATTTAATTTCATGAGCTTCTTCTCCACCACCACAAATTGAGTTCCATAGTGATAGCAACTTCATAGTGTTATAAGGATTTTTGTGAGATGATGCTTAGACCATTCTGAGAGCAAATCTAAGCATAAAATACTGAGCAAATGTTCATCTTCATTACTCTCAGCCTTAGCAAGAGCCACAGTGTCTGCATTCCTGGACATATACTATTGGTATAATATGGACATATTATTCAGACATATTATACTCTGTTTCAGTTGTTAATGAAACTCAAGCAATTAATGCAAAAATCTATTTTTGAAACGTTTCCAAATAATGAATCAGTGGCTTTACCCTGTAAAATGTAACATTAACTTGACAGAGCTAGAACAGTGAACTCACCAGAAATAGAAAAATAATTGTATGTAAATTTTTATTCAGAGATACATATGAGAATATGGCTATAGAACTAGTTTTTATGAAATGGGCATCTTTGGGGGAAAGACTGTTGTTAATAACTTAAGATCTCATTTATTTCTTAAGTATGTGTGAGATTTATTATATAACTTGGGGGTCTTCTTTTACAAAATCTCAAATTATTGGAGTGAGAATGAAAGGTCTTTACCCCATAGAATCTTAGTCTAATTAAACCCCACACTGAAGGGGTGAGTCTATGCAGAATCCTTAGTTATCAAATTCTAATCCAAGGTTTCAGATGTGACCTTTCCACCCTCTGTGGACGGGAGACCTCAGGAACTGTCACCTTGGATTTTGAGAGCCTCCATTTAACCCCTGGTCATTACTAGACCAGCTTCCTCCCACATTCATGCTTCTCTGGCCTTTGCTCCACCACAGCCAAGTGCCAGCATGCAGACCACTTACCTGGGTGTTGGTGAAGCCCATTGGTACCAAGCTGCCCTGTGCCCATTGTGCCAGGTTCTTTCTCTTGTGCAGCCATAAAGATGGATACTTAGGCCCTCACTCTGAGTGCATTATGAACGCTCTGCCAACCCTATGGGCCCATAGAGCAAGAGTCCTCCTCTTCCAGAGTCCTCCTCTCTACTCCTGTGAATTTCTTTCCTCTCAGAAGAAGCAATGAAGAACCACCATCAGCGTGTTCTGGTGGTTCTTCTTACCCCAGCTCAAGAGCACCAGACTGTCACTCTCGCGAGAATGGAAAATGGGCTAAGATGGAAGCTCATCCTGTCCCAGAAGCTGTAGGAAGCACTTGCCCTGCCTCCTGGGGAGCAACAATCTCGGGGGAACAATCTCCTCAAAGCCTCAGAAACCAGTGGGTGAATTTCATCTTGAATTTTGAATAAATACAGACAGAAAAGCTGTAAAACTTACACAAATAACTCCTGCATATTTGTTTTTCAGAGTGATTATATTTATTGTTTCCCCTCTCCTCTCTCTTCTCTCTTTCCCCAAAAGTAAATCATCTTTGACTTGGTTAAGCCGATTCCAGCCAGGCTACAACACAGTTACAGTTTTCCACCTTAGAGCTAACGAGTCACTGAGCAACAATCTCTACCTACTTCTCCTTACACTTTAGGACTGCTGGCTTTGGCGTCCACTGAGGTCATCTCCTGAAAAAATTGCTGCCTGTTGACTGAAGCCACAATTTTCTAACTGTCCTTTTGGCATTTATTGGTTGATATTCTATTCCAGGGGAAGACTTTCCTTCTCCCCCATTAATAACCTATATCATGATTTTGTTCCATGGGTTATAACCTATAAGTACCATCATTTCATGGCAAGTCTGAGCCTTGTCCATCCATGCTCCGTGCCCTCTGATGGGACCTTGTAATGTGTCCAGTGCTTCTACTCCCTGGCACACTGTGACACCTCAGGATTGTGTATATTTCCACAGCTCCAGACCTGGATTTAACTAGTTTTCAAAGAACCCTGGTTCTACTTGAGAAGAGGAACAACAGGGAACCATGAATGATGCTGTAAGTTATGCTGGTTGTTACTAGGATGTATTGCTTCCCGGCCTCCAGGACAGAGACAGACAGACAGACAGACAGACACACACACACACACGCATCTACATGCTCTAACTTAAAACTCAGAGTTCATTTGTGATACCCCCAATCCGAATGAAAAGATTCTCTTTATCTTCTTATGCATGTTACTAGCTCCTCTGACACTGTGACACATGACTATCATTACTCACTATTTTCTCAGTTCTAAAATATTTGTTAAGTGGTTTCAGAATTGCTAACCCTTACCACTATGAAAACAAGGATATCAGCCAGAGCACAGTATATATTTTTGCAGTTATTTCTGTCTCTAGCCTAAGAATATATGGATGAAACTTCTGCTTTAAGGTGCCCCTACTTCAATGTGATTATGCTTTCTACTTGGAATACAGTTAAGCTCATTTATTTCTATTTCATTATCTGTTTATATCCAACTTTGTCATTTATTTATAATATGTGAAAAATAACATGATTCAAAATACTGAAATATACACTGAATTTACAGAAACATGTGTCATTCCATTTTACTTTGGGAGTCCGTTCCCGTGTCTCATCTTCATCTACAGTTTCATCCCATCCTTTGTATTGTAGCCCATTGCACAGTCCCTATTTTAACCTTCGTAAATTTCTTTTTGTACTAATCACTGTGTGTAAGTGTTTCTTATGTTTCTTTTTGGAAACAGGAAATTGCATACTATAAATACTCTTGTATTTTGTATTTTCCTTAATATATCTGGGAAAACACTTCACATCAATTTAAAGAGATTTTCCTGGGCTGGAGGGTTAGCTCAGTGGTTCCGGCGCCTGCCTCGCAAGCGTAAGGACCTGAGTTCGATCCCCGGTTCCCACATATAGTGCTGGGTGTGGTGGCTCACGCCTGTAATCCCAGCACTCGGGAGGCAGAGACAGGAGGATTGCTGAGTTCGCGGCGGCTTGCCTGGGCACCATAGTGAGCTCAGGGCCAGCCTGAACTACA